>JAUCBJ010005035.1:0-26702 GCA_032718475.1 Nemertoderma westbladi | reverse complement strand
TACTGCGGCTGGGTCTATTCACCCCCGCCTCTCCCTGTACCACTGCGTGGCCTTGCAGGCTCCCGTCGGGTTGACTCACCCCCGCTGCTCCCTGCCTAACTACGTGGCCTTGCAGGCTCCCGTTGTGGTGGCTCACCCCCGCTACTCCCTGCGTACTAACTACGTGGCCTTGCAGGCTCTCCCTGGTCGGACCACCTATACTTTCTGCGTTCATATTAATAGCACCATTATCAACAACATTATTGCCTAAATTATTTAAATTATTTATTATTTATTTAAGTTATTTTGTATATTTAAGTTGGAATCGGGATTATTTTGTTCGTTTGAATTAAAATTATTATTTAGATTATTTTGTGCGTTTAAATTAGTGTTATTATTTGAATTATTTTGTGTATTTAAATTCGGATTATTTGGATTATTTTGTATATTTGGATTTAAATTATTATTACCGGGTAAAACATTATTTCCTGCAATGAAAGTTTGATTAGGGTTGTCTACTATGGTACTATTAATATTAATGTATTATTATTACCCCCCCACCCCCGCCCGTACGGTTACACCAGTCTTGGGTCTGTCGTCCGGTGCCTGTAAGTGGGGTATTAACAAATGTCTCCATTACTTCTGGCTCCTCGTATATACTACCCGAGCCAGCCTCAATCTCAGATAATCCCAATTGCGCCAGTTCTAGTCGGTGCTTCTGCTTGGCCTGATATTGCATAAGCCCCCTCAACCGGGCATGCATATCATCCCGCATGCACTTTCCCGCTCTTTCTCTCTCTCTGTCCTCTCGCAAACTCTGGTTCGCTAACTCTGTTTCTCTCGCCACCCACTCTCTACACTCGCTCTCTACTCTCGCCTCCGCTCTTTACGCTCATTCTTTACTCTCGTCTCTCGCTCTTTACGTTCCTCTGCCTCTCTCTCTTCTTGCTCTCTACAGTTCTTCGCCACCCTCTCGGCCCTCTCTCTACATTCCCTCGCCAACTCTCTCTCTTTCTCTAACAACGCAGTTCCCTCGTCCAACTGCCCCTCTAGTTCTTTCTGGTCTAGCGCCACCATGTCCATTTGACACGCCAGATCTATCTCTAACACACTTCTTTCTTTCGCTGAGGATGTAGCGGACTTATTGGTCGCGATGGACTCCCGTCGCCTCTCTGTCCTACTAACTTTCCCCCGCTTTCTGGGGTTCTCGCTAACCGATGAGACCGAATCCTCGGGGTTAACCTCTGGTTCGCCCTCGTGCGGATCCGCCCAACCCACTAACTTAATTCCCCTGGCATCCACTAAATACGGCCCTACGTACACTACTTCAGGCTCCATAACCCCGGATCGCCACAGTTCGAATAGTTCCGTGGCGACCCCCCTCGCTCTCTCACTCGCCAGTTCTCCCTGCCCAAAACAGACCAGATACCGAAAATGTTTGTTCGACTCACCTAGCCATTGGTGTAACTTAGGCTGGTTTACCTTTCCTCCCTCTCTGGCCTCCTTTAATAGTTTCTTCATGGCATTGTAGGCCCATCGTAGCCGATCGCTCGTCCCGACGTCCTCTTCGCCAACATCTCCTCCTCCTCTCCTCGTTCGGCGTCATACCGGCGGCCCCACCATCGCCATTCCGGTGGGCCGTCCGTCGCCCTCGGCCTGTGGCTGGCCGGTGACTTCGGTACTCGGACCGCCGTCGTGCATCGACTCATCCCTCCCTCGTGGTTGACGGCCGCCCTCCGCTTGGGGTACTGGATCGTCCCTCATCTGCGAATCCGGCATTGCAGGTCGATACCATCGTGTCGCGGCCTCACAGATCGTTTGGTTGGTCTCGTCTGGGGTCCGCGGCGGCGTCCTCTGTCCCTCTGAATCTCGGGGCTCTCTATCGCTCATCTCTCTACTTTCTCTTAGCAGTCATAGTTTAGTGGTTGTTGGTTATTGTTTTACTGTGACGGGATCAGAGATCCCGACCGGGTAGGTTGTTTCGTACGCATCACCGCAGGCTGGGGTGGTGTCACTGATTGCTTGGCCGAGGCTGTTGGAAAAGAGCGTTCAGAGTTAATGTTGTTGCTCGGCAGTCTAATATAAAAGTGATAGCACAGTTAATGTCATGTTAATATGATAGCGGATGACAGTATTGCTTGGTACCGGTAATAGTAAACTGAATGCAGCCAATGTTGTTGACGGTGACGGTAAAACAATATTACCTGTCTGCACTGAAACTGGGTAACTAACTAAACTGAATTACAAACCGGTAGCAGGAGATAATATATGATTGATATACCAATATTACTTCACTCCTACGCTACCTTGGCCTGTTACCTAGTGGATGCTCTCCTTTGCCCTTATTGGCCAATAACCTACTTCTCACCCTTTCACTGTCTGGGAGTGTTTCCCCTTTGCTGCTAGCCACTGCTAGCTGTGTCCCCTCCGAGGTGGTTTGACCTTTAGCCTTCCTTTGTGTGTGGCTTCGGGGCTTGTGTTGCCCCCCCCCCCCCCCCCCAAATGTTGGTTGTGATACGAGATTAATATTGCTAATCTCGTATCTCCTCATATTGCTGAAAATGCCACCACCCCATTTTCTGGAGGGTAATGAGGCGGAATTGAGTCCGCTTACATGCAGGGTGGTTATGTAGACACCCACAGAATTATTCAGACTAATTGCTCAAAAATTGTAGAAGTATGTAGAAGGGCTTTGAAGTTGGTAATTTCATAAAAAAAATATTTGGAGATAATCGACCTTTCATTATACATATAGTACTGTAATAGTAATTTCAATAGGAATCCCTAAATGGAAATTGTTATAACTTGAAAACTAAAAGAGCTATTAAATAGCGGTTTTCAGATTTGGAAACACCATTAATCGTGGGCAATTCCACGGTGTCGGACGTTACGGACATTCTCGATTTTTGAATGTTTTTCTTTAAATTTACGAAAATACTTGAATTTTGACATCAGATTGCGTTAAATAAATGAGACAATTTCTTAATCTTTCAGAATATCGAAAATACTCTGCATTGGGAAACGTTATTCTTCTTAAACAGTTGACTTTTAAAAAGGTGTCAGACGTTGCAAAAATAGGACACTTTTTATTGTACATAATTTACTTTTGATTGCAATTAATGCCGAAGACTGGTATGTTGTTATTTTTGGGCACAAATTGTAGCTCAACTATTCTATTTTTCGAAAAGGTTTCCTAAATTGCACTGCAGATCTTTTGAAGCCGACATTTGCAATTCAAAGTTGTGCGGAATGGTGTCGGACGTTACGTGTTGGACGTGACATAAAAATGAGCAATATTTATCCACCTCCGTCGGCTTTATTTATCGGCTTTGGAATATACTCTAGATATCATTAGAACCGCCTTCAACTGCAGATTCCGAATCTGAAAACCATTTTCAATTTCACCAACAATTGCCAAATATATCATAAAAATACTAAGGGGTGAATTTTGAGTCGAAAATCGCAATTATTGAAACCTATTTATTTATGCATTTTACACTATACACTGCAATTTAGACTTTAAATACATTAAATGATAATAGTGTCGGACGTTAAAATGTGTCGGACGTTACAAACTTCATTCACTGAAATCACAGCCTTTATGGTAGCCTGGATTGCTGTAAATGACACAAGAGACGCCATCTTTCGTCGGCATTGAGTCATTTTAATTTCAATTTGGTTTGCCAAAACAATAGAGAAGTAATTGAGAAAAAATGTAAAAAAAAAGTGTCGGACCTTACAATTGGGTACAGGTAGCTTTTAATGCTTATTGTATGAGAAGCGTTCTATGTTTATGGCGTAGAACTACCTCATTGGAATGTGCATTTGCGGCTGATTACAATGATACCAAGGATAGCCTACTGTATATTGATAAACAGTCAAAAAAATATTTGAACTTTAACTGTAACTTTAACCTTAACTTTACCTATGTTTAACTTGAATTATAACTTGAATTTTGGTATTTTTTTCGTTTTTACATGTTTTACGTTTTTTCTTGATGATGGTCGATATAATCGCAAAATTTCCTATTTTATACCCTGAAATCAATGTAAATTTTGTCAAATTTGAAAAATTTATGAAATTTCACCCAATAAATCATGACATATTGCTTATTTTTTAAAGTTTTCTTTTTTTTCATATCGTGTCCCATTTTCTGTGGAAATGCCCTCGTGCATTATAATAGATCATAAAAATTTTTAACATATTTTGGACCAAAATGGTGTACCCCCCCCCCCCCCTCCCCTTAAAAGACTAAAAAGTAAGAGGTGAGTTTGTGATTAGATAAAGACAAAGATAAAAATTGTGGGGTATCGGAAATGGACACGTCCTATGGCTTGAATATTTTTCACAATATCCCGGTATTACAGTATTATTATGGTGTATGAAAATGAATTGACATTGGACTGAGTTCTGGTACATTGTATAATATTAATGCACATTTCAAGTATTCAGAGGACTTATTTAAGTCAACTGGTTTTTATTACTTTATTCTATCTAAGCTGTGTTACGGGATTCACCCCTTAGAACACTTCTCAGCGATAGCCAAAAAATGGCAAACAATTAATACTCCAGTTTGTTACCTTGAAAGGTCAGGCTAACAAACAGAACGCCTTATGGCTTGAACTAAATTAGCGCCACGTGACCGAGCAATCTACCAATTTAGTACAGTAGATCCATTGTATTCATTATTATATTGTTGGAGGAGTGTACACTGTACATACAACCTATGGGGAAAGCAATAAGCCACCTACGAGCCACGAAAGTAAGCGAGCTTAGCATACAGGTAGGCCTACCACTAACTTAATCAGTGTGACGGCAATCTCCCGAAGTACAACCCCACCGGCCCTCTCTCTCTACTTCAACTATCGACGGTTCGCTGTCCGTCCTATCTCGACATCTCTGGTTGCCCCTAGCAACATTTCCTCGTTTATCCCTACCACCCTCCTAACACCTTCCACTTCCGGTGTTATATCCACATTCATGAGGTCTCATATCGACCTCCCGGATGAACTCTACCGTTCTCCTTCCATCTTCCAAGCAGGCTCGACGTTCTCTCATTTGGCTGCTTACGGCACCAACGATCCTCCCCCTACCCAGTTGTACGGCCTCGTAGATACTCCACTTAGCTGACTGCGCGTGTTTCCTGCCGACGTCTGTGGGGCGTCTGTTGCTCCCCCCCCCTTTCCCCCGTCGTTGGAAGCCATGGTTCACTTATCTCACCGCGCGCATTTCCCACTGACGTCCATGGGGCGTTTATTTCCCCCCCCCCCTCCTCTCGTCATTAACTGGTTGCGGTGGGGTGCCCATAGCCCCACCCCCCCACCCGTCACTAACTGGTTGCAGTGGGGTGCCCATAGCCCCCCCTCACCCGTCACTAACTAGATGCGGTGGGGTGCCCGTAGCCCCCACACACCCATCACTAACTGGTTGCAGTGGGGTGCCCATAGCCCCCTCCCCACCCGTCACTTCTCGTCTCACCCATTTCCCCACTCTCCCTTCTAGTCGACACGTCGCATCTGCTCTCCCTGGGTTCATTCGCCTGTGTTTCTCCCTGCGTTCCCGCGTGGCCTTGTAGGCCTCCGCCAGGCGAATTATTTGCTTCATTAACGTTTACATTTATTATACCGCCACTAGCCTCACCACGATTAGTTGTTATATTATTATTTGAATTATTTTGACTAGTTTCATCACGATTATTTATTATATTATTATTTATCGCATCACTACTAACATTATTATTATTAAATTATTTTGATTATTTGTTGCACCAACATCAGGATTGTTATTATTTACTAAAGCATTATTCCCTTAAGAAATGTACCATTGTTATTGTTAGAGTTGTCGACTACGGTATTATTAACGTTCCCATTAAATGTATTGTCATTACCCCCCCCCCCCTCCATCTGGTCACACCACTTCTGTATTTGTCGTCCAGTACCTGTAAGTGGGGTGTTAACAAAAGTTTCTATCACCCCTGGTTCCTCATAAATACTTCCTGAACCAGCTTCGCTCTCTGATACACCTAGTTTCGCCAGTTCTAACCAGCGTTTTTGTCTCACCTGATACTGCATCAACCCCCCCAACCAGGCGTGCATATCATCCCTCATTCTTTTACCCTCTTTGTCCTCTCTAACACTCTGATCGGCTAACTCTGCTTCCCTCGGCTCCCGCTCTTGGCGCTCGTTCACCTCTCTCTCAACCCTCACTCCCTCCCTCGCGTCCCGCTCTTTGCGCTCGTTCACCGCTCTCTCAACCCTCACTCCCTCCCTCGCATTCCGCTCTTTGTGCTCGTTCACCTCTCTCTCAACCCTCGCTGCCTCCCTCGCGTCCCACTCTTTGCGCTCGTTCACCTCTCTTTCATCTCGTTAATTGCATTCACTCATTTCTTTCTCTTCCCGTCCTCTATGCTCACTCTTTTCCTTCTCTTCCCGTTCTCTACGCTCACTCTTTTCCCTCTCCTCAAGTTCTCTATAGTTTCTCGCCACCTTTTCGGCCCTCTCTTTACATTATCTCGCTAACTCCCTATCCCTCTCTAACAGTGCAGTCCCCTCATCAAATTGTCTCTCTAATTCTATTTGGTCCAATGCGATCATGTCTAGCTGACACGCCAGATCTATCTCTAACACCCTTCTTGCTTTCGCGGAGGGTGTGGCGGACTTTTCGGTTACGATGGACTCCCGTTGCCTGTTAGTTTTACTAATTTTATCGGGTCTGCTAGCGGTTTTACTAACGGATGACACCGAATCCTCTGGGTTAACCTCGGCTTCGGCGTCGTGCGGACCCACCCATACCACTAACTTAATCCCCCACGCATCCAACAGATAAGGCCCTATGTACACTACACCATACGGCATTATCTCAGATCGCCACAATTCATACAGTTCTGTGGCGACCCCTCTCGCCCTTTCACTCGCCAGTTCCCCCTGCCCAAATTGGACTAGGTAGTGAAAATGTTTGTTACACTCACCGAACCGAGTCTGAGGTTCAACTTGGGCTCGTCTACCTTTCCTCCTGTCTTAGCATCCTTGAGCATCCTCCTCGTCGCATTGTATCCGCCTTTGTAGGTGATTGCTCGTCCCAACGTCCTCCTCCTGAACTCCTTGGCCTGCAGCTGCTGGTTGGCTGGTGACTCCAGTACTTCTTTCGCTGCTCCTGTCCCGTGTTGACTTGCGTCTCTCCTCTCCTTGTACCCATCCGCCCTCCTCCTCAACAATCGAACCGTCTCTCCTTTGCGAATCCGGTGTGGTGGGCCAGTACCGCCTCGTCGCCGCCTCCTGAATCGTTTGGTCTCTTTCGCTCGCGGTGTGCGGTGTATTTCCTTCCTTCCCCGAACCCTGGGGCATTCGTTCGCTGATTGCTATCATTGGCATATCGTCGTCTTACCTTGTCTTGTCTCAACTTGGTCTCTTGTCAGCTCGTCGTAGGTTTAAACTTCCCCCTAAGTCTGGTTTTCAACTGTGACGGGATCCCCGAGTTGGTGAGGGAATCCCGACCGGGTTTTGTCGTGGTTTGGATACGTGTCGCCGCGTGCTAGTGAGACTGAAGACTTTGGGGCTGAAAGGCCAAAGGCTGGTAGAATAAATGAGTTAATGGCTGAATGTTGATATAATCTCAAATCTATAAGTACTGGTAACACAGCACAATAATAGCAGTAATGGTGACGGTTGAAAACCATCTGACTTCTACACTCTACATAGCCAACTGAAGGCACAATCAATAAAGGTAACGGTTATATTATAATTACACATAGGATATATTGCTACCTACGTTTGGCCTGGCCAATCGATGCGTTATGATTGATGGTAAACCGCCCTTCCATTGGTTGATCTGTCTTTCCCTGGCCAAACCCACTTTTCCCCTTTGACCTTTATGCTAGCTTCTACCCCGAGATGAGCTGGTATCTCTCCCTCTGGCTGGCAATGTATATTGCCCCGGTGTGTTGGTATGCGATATTATATAACGATTGGTAAATCGTGACTTTCCCCATTTTCCGCTGGGTGGTGCAGCGAATTGGATCCGCTAACATTTTTATCAGTACTCAGTGTTCCGTATTCCACCTACCACCGCTGCAGTATCCGTTCCTCCCTAGGGCAGTATAGATCTCGAGATCTCGAGAAGTAAAATCTCGAGAAGGAGAATTCACGCTGCCTACAGATACTTTCAGTTACAATTTGTTCCCGACTTAGGCCACAAAGACCATTGCTTAAATTGGCAACACAGTCAAATGTCTTGGTGGTGTGGAGTTGTTTATTGTCCACGGATGATTCCTGTCATTCAACTTAATGGTGAGTTTCAGTACCAACAACTCGTCTAACTCAATGAGTCCCCGCCCAGAGAGGTTGTTTATTTAACATTTAACACAGTAATAATTATTAATATTTAACACACACTAATGCTACCCTATGAAGAATTTCAAGTTTGTAACGGCTTTGGATTTAAGGCAGTAGGAGTAGGGCCTAAGCAAACGGTATGGGTGTACAAGTACAATAATCTTGGCAACCTCATCGATTTATACTAAGTCTATGTTGAAATCCATCGTTTCAGCCTATCAGACCTCATCAGTAGCGCTAACCAGTTCAGCCACTTGTCCCTGACATTCACTATCCCACCTAATCCACTTCTATTGAACAGGCAGTCTCATGTTGCATATCCTATTCGCTTTCTCATTTTTTCCATTTCTGAACAAAACCATAATATTACATCTTTAATTACAGTTGCATTAACAGCTCAACTCCAATTTATTTATTGAAATCCATTACATAAGCCATTTTTCATCATGAACACCAGCTGTTATTGGTGTTATTTTACCATTGCGTCTATGGCACTTTTCGTTTATTCATTTTTTGCAAAAAGTAATGACTGTATTTTTCTGAAAATTGCTTTATACACCCATTCAGACTATACACTACAGGGGGGTACTAAAAACAACACAAATAATTGACCTGATAGTTTCAGAGCCTTTCGTGTGACAAACACACAAACAAACAGATACGGTTTTCTTACAGTAGAAGATTTACAAATTAGTTTTTTGCATTATACAGTATATGTGTTGCACTGATGATGAATACAGTTTTATACTGTTTTGCTGGTATAAACTATGAAGTTCAATGGCACTTGTTGTTCTTCTCCATTTAGTATTGTACTACACCAGATTTAATAGTTTGTAAAGGAAGTTAATGAAGTCTACAATGGCTTCTGTGGTTGAGGATATTTACAGTATTAGTGGCTACCCATCTAGGTTAAGTAATAATTGGATATTAATACAGTATATCCTGTGGTTGGTGTGTAGATATATCTGTTTAGCATGAATCCCTGCTGATGATGAGCTTGTACAGTATTAACTGTTAGATGGAGATTATCTTTAACAATTTTGTACTAAATCATTAATCATTAATAATCCTATATGGATTATATAGTAATGGGTGCCTTATATGAGTTCAATAGATAATAATCCCAGATAATACATATCCATATCCAGATAATAATGTTTCCAGCTCAAGCGAAACTAACTGGCCAGTTGTCATACATCCAATTATAAAAGTATCCTGACCTCATTTAAATAAAGCTATGTCGAAAGTGTTCAAATGAAATGGTAAAAATATGAACTAATAATCCAGTTAAGAGGTCTTCACCACCGACTATCAGGAAAAAATGGTTTATATGATAGCCGGTGGTGACATCCTGTGTGACACCCCGAAAAAACGCGTTCGACGTAGCAAACTTTTTCAAAAAATATGAACATGGTGGGTTTTCAGGGCTAGTTTTCGCATTGGGCCTACTCTATTCCACTTACTTACTAAATGTGTCAGGCTACAAACGTCCGTTGTTGTAACGCCCTGAATAAGTTTGTAAATACTTAATAGACTGTATCCTTGATCCCCGAACTCGAGAATATTTCAACGTGTAGGGCCTAGTAGACGCGTCGCGTATTATTTGCAAATTTATATAAATCTATTTTACGGGTTACATTCTGAAAAATATCGGGGGTTGCTTTTACATTTCGCAATAACTCAGGATAATTCAAATGCGATCAAGAACAAAATCTCACCTGCTACTAGCATGGAAGAAAATGCCTTGATTGTAAAGGAGAATCAAGTAAAATTGTTCCAAATTTATTCATCAATGCTATCGCAATGGCTTTGTTGTTATGGAAATCATTCCTAGCATTAAAGTCACCACCAATGATAAATGTACTTTGAGTTTCTATATTATGTATAAGGTCTATCTTATCCGACAGCGCATATTGTAGAGCAGATCGTTTACTCCAACTTCCACTTCCAGTGGAAAGTAACCACATGCAAATGTGGCCTACTGTATATTGCATGGCAGTTCTACGTAAGGACATGCCAGTTCAGGTGACCTACGATAATGTGGGGCCTACTGTACGAATGTCTGGGACCTACAGTACAAATCATACAGACCGTACAGTACAATCAATACAAGTTTATACAGTAGGTCTAGGCAATGTGCCTAGTGTGTCTTATGGATAATACTGCCCTGATCTATTATTTAAACAATAATAAAAAAAAGCTGTTTGTTTTGTTCACAAGTTTCGGCTTTAAATTATGATTGAAAGCCATGAAATGAACTATAGAGATACACGTCGTTTTATCTGGATAGCAAATGAATCTTAGATATAATATCTTGGTAAGTATACTGTATGTATAGGTTCAGTATATAGAGTTTATCAGTCAATAGCAAACCACCACTCAACACAGTAAAAACATTATACTGTACTATACATTCCAAGTAGCATGTATTTAAGGGATGTTCGACAACGGTGACAACCAATATCAGCCACAGTCAAAAAAAATAACAGACCACAGTCAAATAATGGCCACAAACAATGTGAATAACGCTAGATCGCAGTCCTACAAGTAATTCTGTAAAGTCGACTCCGTATATCGGCTCCGCATATCGGAAATTTCCATGACAACAGTGTTGTACTGTATTTACAGTAGTTCTATTCTTTAGTGCTGAAGTGACCAGTGTCAGCAGAATGAATAGTTTGGGAGCTTAGCATACTGTTACACCCGGTTCAACCATCGTCTGTCTGTTGGTCAGTATGTCGCTAAATGTTTGATGGCTAATAAAACGATGATTGACAATTAAATAGTCAATAATGAGACCCGTAGAGTCATATGCTAAGCTCTGCAAAAGCAGAACCTTACAACACATTGTAGGCATACAGGTAAGTACAGTAACTGGAGTACAGTATTGCAAAATACTGATTTACATGATTTGGGAGTTGTCCCGGCATTTTGAGTGTTGTTCCACACGTATGACTGTTTTCTACGAGTTGCCGGCGATTTGGGAAACAGAAAATTGGCAGAATTACTTTTTTATGACTGCGATCTACTGCTGTTATTCACATATAGCCATTTTTTGACCGTGGACTAATGTTTTTTTGACTTGGACTGAGCGTTGTCATATTTTTTGTGTGTTGTTACAAATTTCACCTATCCGTGATTTTTTTTATTCTTGTTAATGTGAAATTATTTAAGGATACAGATATAAATGAGTAAATATCGACATATATATAGATATTGTATATGAAGTGACAAACAAAAATGTAAAATATAGAGCAATAATTTAGATATAATCGGTCAGAAGGTAACTAAGTTTGAAGTCACTAGTAATGGACATAAGATTGAAAATAAAAAGGAAGTTAAATATTTAGGCGCCACATTGGATAACTGCTTATCAGGAGAAAGCACAGTGAAAAATATTCTCTCGAAAGTTACAGTAGACTTAGGTTTCTATACAGAAATAAAAATAGTTTAAACACCGACTCCCGCAAGTTACTTTGCTCTTCTTTAATACAGTGTCACATGGACCATGCATGCTCTTCTCGGTATGAAGGCTTAACCAAACAGCTTAAATGTAAATTACAAGTAGCTCAGAATAAAGTAGTACGATTTATTAAGGACTACAAACCTAGGCACCACCTAACTCCAGATGACTTTTCTGAATCTGGACTAATTTAACTTAAACTAACTTAGATAGTAAAGTTAAGCAGCTACGCCTTAACCATGTGCATAAGTGTATAATGGTAAATGTCCCAATTACCTAAAACAAAAATTCAACAGAGTACGCGATACACACTCTTACAGTACCAGAGCTAGTGCTTCAAACTTCTACCTCCCGAATTGTAAATCCTTTGAATCTGATACTTTCTTTTTTAACGGTATTAAAAATTGTAACGCTCTGCCTAATGAAATTAAAAACCTAGATAATCAACATTCATTTAAATCTGCAGTTAAATCTCACCTCCGTGTGGAATGTAAAAATAGGTACAATAGTCCTACAGTAAGTTATTAGTTTATTAATTATTTACTATTTATACTGTAATTACGTTTTATAATAAATTGTTCTGTACATTATATCTTTATCGTTGAGTCGGACATTGTCACGCTCTCGGTAAAGTTGTACATGTACATAGTGTAATTACGTTTTATATTGGTTTTAGGGTAGCGTAGTGTAATATTGTATTTGTAACCAAGTAACATAAAGGACCCCCTTGGAAATAAGCTGCAAAGCTTTAGGGGTAATCCTATATGTTATGTTGGACAATACCTTTGTACCGGTACATTGTTTGGTGTATTTGTTATTGTTTTTACATAATGTATAAATACAGTAAATCTATCTATCTATTTAAAGGTTTTAATAGTATAGTGGCTTTGTAATTATTTTCGTAGAAATGTGTACCGTAGTGGTTGTCGCTAATGGTCAATATTTTTCATAGAGCCGTGTACTCTAAACCGGTAGTCGAGAAGAATAGGAAGTTGAAATTTATTAAATTAGTGACACTAACTTCCTCGACAGAATCCAGAATTCCAAATAGAGCATGCGGTGTGGGTGTTTGCCATTGTTACTAAATTGTAACTTTGCGTGGGATTCTATTAATTTAGCTACAAATATATTTCCTGTCTCGAAACTACAGGAAATTTTTTGATAACACTGTTTCCTTAACTACTCTTTTGGCCAGTTAAAAGGTTTAAGTGCTATATCTTCAAGAGTGGATAATTAATATTGTACAGTATTCATTATTTTTCTTCGAATTATTTTAATATTGTATCAACATCTTTGAATAATATTGACAATATGATCGATCGGCCTTCACCACTAATCACTTACCGTGGGGCAGAGTCTCTCGAATCACTTGTAGGCCTATTCTGGCTATATTCTCTTGAAGTGACCTTGAGCAAGAGCGGTAAAGGAAAGTTATTTATACTGTAGCATGGAAGGCCAGGCCACCAGCTTTACCCAGGGATGAACTTTCTTCGTACACCATTATCTTTAATCATATCCAATGGCGTTGCGACTTAAATGATGAATGAATCTGAATGGATACCCAGTGAAAGAATATTCAGATAAAAACATTATCCGCAAGGAAATTATGTAAAATTCTAACATTTAATGAGACCGGTACTTCTATTGTTTTTTTTTACTTGCCCACCGTTATTCGTAGTGCAACTACCAACTACAGAACCACTAAAAAAGGTGTATCTTTGAAATTAAGAGAGCGAAGTGGGAAACACTAGTGAATCTACTGATGTTGGACAATTTGGTCCCGGACAATACGTTCCCAATACAAAACATTATTACCGAATATTTTAAATTCACTTTTGTACTTTAATATAAGTGCTTTCATCTTGTGGCAGCGGTTTTCACAGAAGACATCACTGTTTCAAATTGTAAATCTCTAAAAAATTTTAAGAAAAAATGTTTAGGTTAGGCCTACTATTTATACTATTATTTTTTTATTGAAAGATGAGCTTTATAAATCTGTAGTTGGACAAAACTTGCACAGTATTGTATCCGCGCAGAAGTAAATAAGACAGAAAGACAATCAAATCATAAATAAGTGAAGACATTATATAATGAAATGTAAACGTACGTTAACTTTTAAAATTAAACGGACAATTCTGCCAAAAATATATATGATATTTCTTAACAATCAATCAAAGCTATCGTGACTCTTCTATAAAACCAAAGGATATTTATTTAGCTGAAATATAAATTCCTCATCAATGTGGTTGTTGCGTAATTATTCATATTCGTAACTCATTCAGTGTGGCGAATTCAAAGCAACGGGTCTATATAATTCGTTGGTTCGAACCCCGCAAGGGTCCTGGGGAGATTTGGATTCGGCTTTAAGGATATGCCAGGGCGCATATCTGCTGCCTTGCGTCATTAAATGGCAGCTAAATGAGTACATTTTTCTCTGAGTATAGTTCTGGAGGATTGCACGGGGAATAACTTTGTGCCAAATCCTTCGCCAAGACTGATTATTCATGATCTCATGGATATAATCATGGTTTCTCCCATTCATGATGAATAAATACTATAGAAATTGGCGAGAAATTCTGCTGACAAAGAGGGAAGTAAAGTAAGTTTTCCTTACAATTTGACCAATGATTATGTACAAAGTTATTTCCAGTACGATCCCCCAGAACCATTTTCCCCAGAGGAAACTAGGTAGTCATTTAGCTACTATTTAAGGATGCAAGGCAGACGTGAGCTCTGCCTAATCCCTTTGAAAGCAGTTGACGCATTTATGATTAGGCCTAAACCTTAACTCCACTGGTTCCCATGAAGGGTTCGGACCCACACGGCATGAAGAGATTGGAGTTGATGATAGTGATATTGTGATTATTATAATTTTATAAGCATTTTATAATAATATAAACATATCATTTTAGCCTTTTGACCAACTCATATGGTAATTATTCTAAATAAATATTAAGTATTACGTTGAAGTGGCTATATGTGCCTTGTTGTGTAATGGCTGATCATTGTTACATAATGTTTAACAACTGGAATAAATTCGCTAACGTTCTCAGATTGTCATGTTATCAACAACTCTACTGATTTTATTGTTACAAGTTGTTGTTACCTGTTTTGGTAAGGTTACTATCGGTGCTGATGAAATATCCGTGGCTAAATGCAGGGCGCACTGCAATAAAGAAAAATATGTTAGTAATGTTGTTATGGAATCTTTAGTTTATAAAAAGGTAGAATCTAATAATAGTTTGTGAGTTGTCTGCTCAGAGCTCAGGTAAAGTGCCTGTCAGCTAGCATTGCAGGAAAAAGGTGATTGGTGGTTTAGAATTAGATACCCCACAGTTCATGTATTAGAGATATATTCACAGGTATCATATTCATAAAAAAAGGAATTCCTAGAATAGAGATAGTAAATAAACAGTCGAGCGAAGCCAGGGGCGATGACCTGAATAGTCATCTTTCGATAGCTGCTACCCGAAGGTGGGGGATGTGCGCTACTCATATATATCCCAAGTTTTGCTTCCAGTAATTGAACTGGTTCTCGAACCTACAGTACAACCAATAGATTGATTGCCCGGCGCTCAACCATATGATGAGCTAGTCCCGCCTTTACAATCATCACAATACAATACCTACAGTAATAGTTTTCATTATATTATTATTTCTAGGAGTTCTGCTGGAATTCTTGTTCCTATCCACCAAATGATTCCCAATTCCAACATGATGTCTTCGTTTCAGTAAGTATTTCGTTAAGTATTTGTGTTAATTATTTAATGCTGAGAATGACAATAAATAGAAATAGCCATTTTTGGTGCCAAGCTGTGTAGTTTTTATAGAATATAATTTAATATTAGAAAAATTTTTTTTTTTGGGGGGGGGGGGGGGGGGGTGGTCTCATAACGCAATAAAAATTCATCCCTCTTCAGGGTAAAATTTCACTCTCAAAAATTTAACTCAAAATGAACAATATGCTATTAACTTTCGTTAATTAGTTTGGTTAGAATAACGTGCCACTGTCAATATAACCTGCTCCTTTCCCTTGATTGATGAATAATCCTTGTTAATTCGCCGGGGTGGGATTTGAGAAAAGTTCCACCACCACCCCCCCCCCCCCCCCCCCCCCACCCTGTCCCCGTTGAAATGGTTTCACCACAATCTCAAGTATAAATAATTAATCATAAAATAACAAATGAAATACAGTATATGTCTGACTACCTGTAGTTTTACAATTGTTTAGACTACCGCATGTCTTTTATGTGTTTTATAAAAGTTGGTTTTTTAATTACTTCTGCATTTTATTTTTATCATACTGTAGTATTGTGTGAATCTCTGTATGGAATTATACTGTACATAGGGTTTCATTTCGGATTGTTTTTATCGAGTGTTGTTGATTAGAGATATTATTGTCATTTGGGCTGTTTACTTCTTTGCTTGTTTTATTCAATTTCCATAGAGTAGCCACTTTAGTAGCACAGTCTCTACTGGTAAAGTCCCAACTTTAAGTAGGTATTCATTAGTGACCGATAGGTTTCTTACTTACTGTAAGAATCGTTGCCTCACAGGCTGTCTGGGCTGGCTGACTGGCCGGCGGCTGGCTGGATAAGCTACAATGGCCCACAGTGGCCATGCGTAAAAACTTTAATTTCATGACTTCCATTAAAGTATTTACGCGGATTTATACCTCAACTGCGTAAATAAATTAATAGACTGTTCCAATAAAGTATTTACGCGGATTTGTACCTCAACCGCGTAAATAAATTAATAGACTGTTCCATTAAAGTATTTACGCGGATTTATACCTCAACTGCGTAAATAAATTAATAGACTGTTCCAATAAAGTATTTACGCGGATTTGTACCTCAACTGCATAAATAAACACTGGCTGGTCCTCACGTCGAAAGCAATGTCCTGCAAAGCGGAGGCGGATTTGTTCTGGTGACAAGCTTGGGGGAACCAAATAAGATAGTGTCTGGTTGGAGATGTGTGCATTGTACTTGACACAGTGAACCCGGCGTAGCATTCTTGTGAATGTGCCATCCAGAGATGTGGTGTCCTCAGCAGTTAGAGCCCAGCATGGACTCCCATAGAGGAGTACTGGAACTACTGCTGCTCTAAATAATCGGACCTCTAGTTTCCGATGAATTCTATATGTTTAGAATGTATATATCTTATATATGTATATATCTGTATAAATCTATATCTTTATGTATCTATTAGCGGTGACTTCCAAATCCTGGAAAGCCCATTCAAGGCTGCCCATACCTTTTCCTTACGTATTCGAAGGTTCTCACCTGACTTCCGGATCCATGATCCCAGGTAACAGAAGTCGTCCACATGCTCAAGCATACCATCCTTTGAGCTTATGCTCATCCGGTCAGAGACTTGCTGAGAACTTTCAAAGTGAACTGTCAAAATGTTGGTCTTTTAGGAGTTAATAAAAATACCAACACTAGAAGCAGCATGTTCTAATGAGCTGAGGAGCCGTTGGGCTCCCTCTAGTGATTCTGAGAGTACTCCTAAGTCATCAGCAAAGTCTAGATCAGTTAGGTACTTGGCAGGATTTCCTCGACTTTTGGAGCCAGTAAGTGGAGTTCCCATCACCCCATCATCATTATGATGATCTAAGGACATGCGTAGAACATAGTCAATCACAATTATGAACAAGAATGGCGCAAGTGTGTCTCCCTGGAGGATTACCCATAACACTTCAAATTCGTATTCTGATCTGATTGCTACAATAATTTCACCAGGAATCCCATATAATGAAAGTATGCTGAACATACGTGAGCGAGAGACTGAATCAAAGGCCTTGAAGAAGTCAACAAAGATAACAGCCAGATGCCTGTCTTTCTTTTTTGACAACTCTTCAATTATCCTTCTAAGCGCCAGAATGGGCTCCATGGTCCCACAACCTTTACGGAGCCCATTCTGATTTCAACGGAGCAGTCTCTCATTGGGATCCCTGATGCGATTTAATATAATTATATTGTGTGCTTTGCATTAATCGAGATCAGTGAGTTTCCGTGAAAAGAACCATAGAGTATTAGGTTGCCCTTCTTGGGAACTGGCACAACTTATTTCTTTTCATTTCTTGTGGGACTCTTGTTGTTCGGTACATGTCTACTATGATGGGATAGATGAGCTTTAAACACCCAGGTATATTAAAGACCTCAGGGGGAACACCATCTGCTCCACTGGCACGATTGGTCTTAATGCTCTTTGCAGCAGCCTTCACTTCAGCAAAGGAGATTTCACCAATGGGAATATCTGGGAGTACAGACTCAGACACTTTTACTTATATAAAGTTATCAGGTAAAACCCTGTCATTATTGAGGAGCTTTTGAAAATGGTCCTTCCAACCATATAGCGGCGATCGGCTGGTGATTCTGCCTTAACCTTGGTGGTTGGTTGGCTTTTGATCGTTGATCGATTTCCATGCCTGAGATGATTGCCTGCTGTCATCGGCATCATTGATGGCATCATCCTGTTGGTATATAAGCAAGCTCCTGTAGATATGTAGATCTGTAGATATGAAATGTGAAAATCACATAGAGGGATACTAAAACGATCAGCCTCATTAGACACCCATAATTTGAACCCGTCTATAAGTTTTAAGTCCAATGCACCAAGTGAGTTAAACTAGCAAATCTCCCATGTGGATGGGGAAAGGTAAGTAGGATCCAATAGTTGTTACAATGGATAGGAAGAAATAAATAAATCTAACGAAAAGTCACTCTTAATCTGGTCCATCTTTTTAATGATTCATAACCTCCTTTGCTCATAGAATATAGAAAAAGCGTGTGATGAAAACCCGTACTTTCTGTGAATGATCAAAGCACATTAATTACACCAAAAACACTATCTATTATGTTATCCGTTACCCAAGAATGAATTAACCTACTAAATGAAGTTGCAATGCGAGATAGTATTTGGAAAGGTTGATTTAAATTACGAGGCACAGTGATTATGAAAACGGTAACACAATAACAAAAATATGGCAATGATGCAATTATTATTAAATAATATAATTATTAACTATGTAATAGGAGAGGGAGAAATTTAATGGTAAATCATATGGTTGATAACAAATAGCAGTAGGGTGTGGCATGTGATTAGATCAAGCTAATAAGGAAACAAACATTAAGATAACAAACATTAATGGTAATTATGAAGCAATGTTCAAATTAATGATGGTCAATTATGACGGTTCGATCAAATAAAATGAAAATATTTAATTAGATAATCTGGAATTCCAATAATTAAATAATTAATAATTAATTAATATAATAATAAATAATTAAATAAATAAATTATGAATCTAACCCAATACACAAGATTGAAACTCAATGAAGGTACCAAGTACTATATTTTGAAAATATTAAATAGCAGGCAGATGATTAAACGCATATAGATAAATGATATATAATTGAAATGATATATAATAATAATAAATTGAAGTAAATAATAAAGAGACCAATATCTCGCTGTTTTTTGTTTTATAATTATTATACAATATTGAAATGATATATATATATATTGATGTATATATATATACCGTTATGAGAAGTAATGATATCCGGGATGATAGATTTGATACTTGAAGTTTCATAGTTCGAGATGAGTCGGCTCCAGTAACACGGTGAATCGCTCTGCCCGATTGAATTGAACTCCACCGGCCTACCTAATGAGGCACAAACTTCCGTTGGTGTGCCGGAATCCTCTGATATCGACACAGAAGAACCTTAGAGGAACTCAGCAGCGGCGGGCATGTAGGGGGACCTCCCTCGGTACAATGAACTCGGTATGAACTCGCCCGACGTCGCGTCGATGAAAATGAACTCCACCCGAGCCAAAAGTAAACTCTGAGAGTGCACTATTTATTATGTAGGCCAAAAATACAGAAATAAGCAAGCAGTAGTACAGCAACAGCAGTGTGGTATTTGTTCCACACTGGAGTGCTCTCAGACAGTACCTACAGCAACATCGCCTCTATATTGGAGATTGCTGGCAAAATATTTTAATAGACAGAGGAATGGAAAGAGTAACGGAAGAGCACCCTAAAAGGGTTACTCCGCAAACAAAATATATTTATTAAGTTGAGTTTAATTTAGTTCAAGAGTTGAATTTTGAGGTAAACATTTAACTAACTCAAAAAGTTAAAATATGTATCATCCAATCTCGTTTTGATTTTGAATGCAGCTAATAATGTTCTTTCTCGGTAGCATATCATTTACGAAACCCAGTACCTCTGGTACTGGGATTTTTTAAAGATACTGTGTTATCTAAGAACTGATATCAGTGATCTCAGACTCTACATGATGCTGTTCGCGGTAACCCTTGTGCCTGTAAGCCATTTTAATTCAGAAAACGGCTGCCACAAGACAATACCTGCCGATATAAAGAAACTTACGTGCCCAGGTCACCGGGCGAATCATAATGTCTGTTAGGGTGCGGAAATGAGATAGATCTCATTACCCCACCCCAACAGACATTATGATTCCCCCGGTGACGTGGGCACGTAAGTTTCTTTATAATACACGACTACCGCACGATCAGCGATTTGCCCTACTCGGTATGTGCCTTGCCTATCGACCGAAAAACTGGCTAGACACTACGAACACAGACGATTCCTAATAACTTGCCAGATAGAAAATAAGAACCCGGAATTCATCGGGAGTTCGGTCAAACTCGATTAAAAAAAAAATCTCGGTCATCAGTAACAGATCTAATTTCCCCACCCCAACAGACAATTCCTGATATAATGCAGATCAATCAGGGATTCACAAAGCTAGTTAGGAACTGTGGAGGTTTTACTTTGCGAGACAGACACATCCTCCCTGTTGAATCATTATTGTATTGGAGTTTGAAGCCCCACGGAATAAATCTCAATATACTACCCAAGATATTCATTCAGTCCAAAGGTAAATTTATTATTGGGTAGTGGGCATTTCCGCATAAATTTGATGGTTTGTCAATAAGCCGTGATGCTTACTGCAGAGAGATGGATGCCTCGCTGGATTATCTTCTGTAATATTATTAGAAATGTATCCTTGCTAGCAAGGATACAGTTTGCCTAGGGAGGGTGAGGGCATGGCCTACTTAAATACGGCCTGCCAAATGGCAGCAAGGCCAAAAAATTAGTGGGTCGATTTTTCAAAGTTGTCGTGGCGGTTTATATATTTGGATAAAGACAATCAAGTTGTTGTATATAATCTGAAATTTTATGGAGATTTCAAATATGCATATTGCAAATATATCATATTGCAAATATGCCATGGTGAGGGCCAATAACTATTCATGATAAATAATATGGTGAAGGTGAAGGTAATCAGGTCGTTTCTGAGCAGAAGTATTTTTACATGGGCCCTACGGAGAATTTCCGAGAAGCTGACCTTTGGTTAGGTGATAATTGATTATGTTGAGTAATGTTTGCTTTAACCACTCACAGCAGACATTGCTTTTGGTTTCGGCCAATCCTAGCTGCAATTATGTGTTTTCTGCCAGTTTTCTTGGTCATAATGATGTTATAAGGAATTTGTAGCATAAAAGGTGCTTGTTCCCTTTGACCTTTGTCATTTGATCGAATACCACGGTAGGTGATTTATGGCCAAAAAAGTTTTGGCAGATTTTGCCCTGACTGGCTGCTTGATCCCTGCGGCCCCTTTTAGGAACGTTTGGGAGAGGACTGTAGCAGAACTAGACTTAGTTTTCAGCAAAACAAATGGTGCATGATTGCATTACCAGTACTAGTATTCTTGAGAGCTGTCTTGCTTGTCTGTCACCCATGTCCAGACAAGAAATAAACAGCAGTGTTCGCAGTCTAGCATTTTTCCAAGAGTGAGTTCTGCATCAATTCTAAGCGGTTCGGTTAAACGGCGACAGATTCGGTTTCATTCATTTTGTGTTATTTTATGTTGTCATTTTTCATAAAGTCAGTACAAGGAGCACTTTTTATCCCTCCGGATAATAAAGTTCTCCTTTCCCCGATCCAAATATTTAGATACAGAGCTTTTGTAATGCTTTTACCGGTCCATTGGTTTGTCCCTTTGACGGAAGAGATAACTTTGTATTTTCACATTACTGCATGCAGTACCTGGAGCTGGAATTAATAGCTGGAATATTTACTTATATAATAACATATTTTAAGAAGACCTACTCGTCCGTGATCTATTTGAGACTGCATAGAGATATTATAAAGTAAGTATGTTGTCAAAGAGGGTCTTCACTGGCTGAATAAGAACTAGTTCAGTAGAGACCCTCTTAGCCAGTGCACACCCTCTTTGACAACATCTTACTTTAATATGTCTACACTACCACTGGCGAACGCCATTCATTTTATAACACACTGAGACTGCATAGACACTCACGTTCTAATTCCCGAATAGGTTTTTACTTGGAAAAGTTCTAGCAGCGATAAGCTGCGCAGATTGCGATTACGAGACAGGAGATTGCAAGATTAGTCTCTTGTTTAAAATTACATTTCAGATTAGATGCAACTTTCTTAATTTTCTACTAAAACAAGTATCGGTAATTATCCGAATGTAAAAGTAATGAGTGCTCTAATTAGTAAAAATGTATCTGTTTCTCTGATGAAGAATTTTACATTTCCGTTCACAGGAAGCTGGTTGGGCTTTGTTAAAAGATTTTATCACTGATTGTGAGAGTTATTATTCTATACAATGGGATGAAGTTGCTACACACTGGATCCAAGAAATGAATCTAAAAGTCATTTCTGGATACGAGAAACTGCGTGGATTTAAGAACAATTACTTACGCAATGGGAATAATAAAGTTAAGAATACGTGGGTTTATATTGTTGGTGGAAGGTACAATGGTACAGATGAAATAATATTTGAACAGGTAATGTAATCGCTTACTAGAAGTTCTTTTTTATATGCATAAATAGTGGAAAATTTGTTAAAAATAAATGCTTGAATCAGTAAAATATCAATAATTATTATTAAAGATTTAATTAATTAATTAAGAAAGATAAGCAAAAAAACGTTGCCGGTAAGTATGTACAGTACAACAGTAGGCCTACCACAAAATAGAAAAGCAACCGTGAGTATAAGTATGTACAGTACAACAGTAGGCCTACCACAAAATAGAAAAGCAACCGTGAGTATAAGTATGTACAGTACAACAGTACTACTAGGATCGGCATGCTGCATTGCAGCTGCATTTTTAAGAATGCTGTGCCGGCTTGTCAACAAAATTGCACCGCCACAACTCCCTATCACCCATGACATTTGCTAGATCATCCGCATCTTTAAGGCCAGTGTCCTTTAAGATGCGTCTCAAGGAAGTCATGGGCTGTCCACCATGCTTATTCACTCCATGAGGCTGCCAAAGTACAAGATTATGCACTGGCTGGTCCTCACGGCGAAAGCAATGTCCTGCAAAGCGGAGGCGATTTTGTTCTAGTGTCAAGCTTGGGGGAACCAATGAGACACCTCCAATGTTATATAGTGTCTGGTTGGAGATGTGTGCATTGTACTTGACACAATGAACCCGGCGTAGCATTCTTGTGAATGTGCCATCCAGAGATTTGGTGTCCTCAGCAGTTAGAGCCCAGCATGGACTCCCATAGAGGAGTACTGGAACTACTGCTGCTCTAAATAATCGGACCTTAAGTTTCCTATTAATTCTCGGTGACTTCCAAATCCTGGAAAGCCTATTCAAGGCTGCCCATGCCTTTCCCTTACGTATTCGAAGGTCCTCACCTGACTTCCGGATCCATGATCCCAGGTAACAGAAGTCGTCCACATGCTCAAGCATACCATCCTTTGAGCTTATGCTCATCCGATCAGAGACTTGCTGAGGACTTTCAAAGTTAACTGTCAGAATTTTGGTCTTTCTGGAGTTAATAAAAAGACCAACACTAGAAGCAGCATGTTCTAATGAGCTGAGGAGCCGTTGGGCTCCCTCTAATGATTCTGAGAGTACTCCTAAGTCATCAGCAAAGTCTAGATCAGTTAGGTACTTGGCAGGATTTCCTCGACTTCTGGAGCCAGTAGGTGGAGTTATCATCACCCCATCATCATTATAATGATCTAAGGACATGCGTAGAACATAGTCAACCACAATAATGAACAAGAATGGTGCAAGTGTGTCTCCTTGGAGGACGCCCCATAACACTTCAAATGATTCTGTGTCACCGTCAACAGTAGACACAAATGTGTCGAACCATCGTATACTGATCTGATTGCTGCAATAATTTCATCAGGAATCCCATATAATGAAAGTATGCTGAACATACGTGAGCGAGAAACTGAATCAAAGGCCTTGAAGAAGTCAACAAAGATAGCAGCCAGATGCCTGTCTTTCTTTTTTGATAATTCTTCAATTATCCTTCTAAGTGCCAAAATTGGCTCCATGGTCCCACGACCTTTACGGAACCCATTCTGATTTCCACGGAGCAGTCTCTCAATGGGATCCCTGATGCGATTTAATAGAATCCTATTGTATAGCTTTGCAGCAATCGAGATCAATGAGATTCCCCGAAAAGAACCATAGAGTGTTAGGTTGCCCTTCTTGGGAACTGGCACCAACTTATTTGTTTTCATTTCTTGTGGGACACTTGTTGTTCGGTACATGTCTACTATGATGGGATAGATGAGCTTTAAACACTCAGGTATTTTAAAGACCTCAGGGAGAACACCATCTACTCCACTGACACGATTGGTCTTAATGCTCTTTGCAGCAGCCTTCACTTCTGCAAAGGAGATATCGCCAATGGGAATATCTGGGAGTACAGACTCAGACACTTTTACTTCTATAAAGTTATCAGGCAATACCCTGTCATTATTGAGGAGCTTTTCAAAGTGGGCTTTCCAACCATTGAGGCGATCGGCTGGTGATTCAGCCTTAACCTTGGTGGTTGGTTGGCTTTTCCGCCCAGTAAGCAGATTGATCGATTTCCATGCCTGGGATGATTGCCTGCTGTCGTCAGCATCATTGATGGCATCAACCTGTTGGTTTATTAGCTCCTGTAGATTAGCAGAGTACTGCCTGTTCAGGGACCTAGATGCAGCCTTAACTGCATTCTTGGCCGCTGTAGTCTGTTTGAGTCGGGACTCTTTCTGCGCCTTATGAAGGTCATTTCGGCACTTCTGAATTTTGTTGTCAGTCCAGGGGACCCTTTTCCTGTTTCGAGGGTATACAGGAACTGTTTCTGCAGCTGCTAACTTAACTGCTTCTGCAAAGGCAGTATAGCCCTCACAGTGATCTGCCGTCTCAGAGGCAAGAGCCTCATACCTGTTGCTTAGCTGTAGTGTGAAGCTGGATCTCACACTTGGCTGTTGCAACAGAGAGGACCAGTCATGCCGCGGCAAGGCAGATTTCGTTGTTCTGCTAGCACGCAGACTAAGTCTTACCTTGGCCACAATAAGGCGGTGATCACTGGAGAAGGGTCGAAGTGTAAATGCATTACAGTCTTGTATAGAGCTCCTGTATTTCCTACGAAACAGAATATGGTCTATCTGGGACTTGTGACCACTGGGTCCACTATGAGTCCATAGCTTTCCAGTTCGCTTCTTGAACTGGGTTCCAGCCGAAAACAATCCATTTCCAGAGATAAAATCCTGAAGATGGACAGAATTTCGGTTAACACTATTGCTATAGACCCAGGGCGATGTAGGTGATTGATGCAGACTTGCATTAAAGTCTCCCAGGAATGTTAAGAATGCATGCTGATCCACTCCATCAGTAGCTGCTTGTAGATTCTGGTAGAAATTTTCCACCTCCTCTACAGGGGCAACACTAGTTGGAGAGTATCACACAATCAGAACCACCTTAGGAAACTTCTTAGCCAGTCTTCCAGAACATGAGAAGTGGCAACGGATGATGCGGTTAGAGATTTGGTCTATTTTGTCCAATGCTGCATGTGCAGTTGGATTCATCAATAGACCAATTCCACCATTGCCACTATCATCTGCTGACGCGAGGGCGAGTCGCCAACCGCCCCCCATGTCCTTAATCAGAACCTCATCAGTCTGTCCAGTCTGCATTCGGTGCTCTTGAACACCCACTGCGCTAAGAGAAAGCTTATCTGCCTCAGCTCATCTGCTTATCTATAACAGTAGGCCAACCACAAAATAGAAAAGCAACCGTGATCTAGAATTTGAAGCAATAGTAAACGGATGATGGCTGATCGGTAGGTTTCGCCCAAGGCGACGCGACCTTTACTAATAAAGGTCGCCTTGGTTTTGTTTGGCCTTGGTAAGTAATTTTATTTATTTTTTTAAATTTATTAGGACCGTATTAACTACTGTATTTACTACATTGATTTATACATACAGTACAATGTAGACGGTGGTTGGACGGGTAGACCCATTACCTACCAGTGCTGTTCAACTAGTTAAGTTGTCGTTGGACGGGTAGACCCATTACCTACCAGTGCTGTTCAACTAGTTAAGTTGTCGTTGGACGGGTAGACCCATTACCTACCAGTGCTGTTCAACTAGTTAAGTTGTCGTTGGACGGGTAGACCCATTACCTACCAGTGCTGTTCAACTAGTTAAGTTGTCATTTGAGTTTTTTTAGTTAAAGTGGTTTTATTTAACTTGTCATGCTAATTTAGTTAGTTAACGGGTTTTTTTTTTACAAAAATAGTTGACTTTCAACTAAAATCTAACCTAGGGCCTATATACACAAGTAACATATTGTAATATCAATAGGAAGAAAATTAGCGCCACCGAAATTGAAAGTCATCCAACTGGTATTTTCGCTCGCCGCGGCGTGTCGATGTGATTGTAAACAGTCTTACACTGCTCACACCCATACTTGGACGTCCCATCCTGGTGCTGTCTTATGCTATAACATTATTACTGTATGTTGGTTGTATGTCCAATTAATTTTTCTACACTGCAAGTGCACGCCCTGGACGCCTGTGCCGTAGTTAGAATATCGCATTCATATGCTGGTGATTATAATAT
>JAUCBJ010005034.1:0-16073 GCA_032718475.1 Nemertoderma westbladi | reverse complement strand
TAATTATAATTAGTCTCGATTTTTGGTTTTGAATCTCTCGGTTCTTTACCTTTCTTTTATAGTTCAAGCGTTTGGAAATTGAGTACCGGTATATATTATTAGGGGGCGTTCATAAAGTACTGTATGTCACGCAAATATAAAATAAAAACGAAATAATAAAACCAGTAGGCCTACAGAAGTACATTAGGCCTACACCTACAGTAGTACGTACGTAGTCAGGTAGTAGTCCTGTACAGGCTGATTCTGTAAATCAGTACACGCAGTACGCAGTCAGGCAGTGGAGTTGTACAGTCAGACAGTACGTAGGCTATGTCAGTATATGTAGCGGTAGGCTGGGGGGTCTTTGTTTTGTACATGGGGGGTCTTTGTTTTGTACATGGAGGGGTCTTTGTATTGTACATGGGGGGGGGGGTCTTTGTTTTGTACATGGGGGGGGGGGGGTCTTTGTTTTGTGCAGGTCTTGGGTCTTTGGTCTTTATTTTGTACTCTATCCTGTCTGAAGTGAGTCCTACTTTCTACTTCAACTTTCTACCTCCAGTTTCAATTTTGCCAAAACTTACCATAACAGTTTACCCAAAGTGACTTTGATGACTCCCAAGTATTATCTATATCGGCGTAAAGTTGAGGGTCGCCTCCCATGACACCAATTAAATGTATCCCATGACCGAGTTCATGGAGGAAAATGTTGTCACCATAGTAAACATCTTCTGTGTAAGGATAATACAAAAGGTTCTCCTCAGCACCCGAACACATTGGTTCCATCTGTGTTCCTCCCAAACCTGTAAGATATTTATAAATATTTTAATCAGACAATGGATTTCTATATATTCCAAAGCAACTATAAAATATACTGTAAAACATACCTGTGAATATATAAATTTCATCAGATATGAATACATTGTATATGGTACAATATATATGTTTAGAGTGAAGTTGAATTGGTTACCATATTACTATAATTTTGTAGGAGCACATCTTTGGACGTCCTATCCTGGGGGAATATGGTGGTTCATTATCAATTAAATCTTTTATTATACACGTTTCCATACTTCACCTCTAACACCACTATCAGCTCTGGCCCTATGTTCAGGCATATCATTAGCGGCCTCATCTTTAGACATAATAGCCAGTCTCGTCTGAGAGTTATACATTGCGTTTCTGATATCTTGTCTGGAAATAATAAGAAACAATTAGCAGCAACTAGTGATACAATTAGCTAAGGCCTACAATACTAGCCCTCAATTAAATGTAACTGGTATATATATACATTTTTTCATATCTATCATAGCATATGATATTTTCATATCATATATATATTTCACATATCTTTTCTGCGTTTTTATAATCTTTCATCTAGACTGACGAGTTCAGCACAAGAGTTACCATAAAGGGAAGTTAAGGTCTGCCACCAACCAGCTGCAGCTGTCCTGTATCCTGTGAATCAACCCACTCAAGTACCTTCTTAAAAGGATGACTAATCCGTGCAGCTGTCGAGCTCTTAGCTGTGGCTAAGGACAACAAATCCATGGATGGTACTTTTACTCAGATCAAAATGTTAGATATACCGGATGCACAATGTCATTCGTATTAGATTTGAAGTGCTCTGCAATGATTGTGGCACTTCATTGCCAATCTGCAATTACACTGCATAAAGCTAACTGGTAACTGCTATCCTTGGGAGGATCAGCATGTTAATGACATTATGCTATGTCGTCAGACATGGTGACCACCAATGACTCCCCCTGAATGACTGGCTACTGAAGGATACTGGAGTTTGGAATGTGTTTGGCTAACGAGGTGATGTGGCATGGCATGGTTTTATTTACGCTCTGCATAATACTCAAAACGCTTTTAGTATTATTACCTCAGCAAAGCCAAGTTCCCATTACCGCTGGGTTGGCATTATCACTAATGTCTAAAGTGTCTTTCCTAGGGACACAACAGTGCAAAAAACAGCCTTTAGTCGGATTTGAACCTGCTGGGCCACCAAACACTATTGTATAAGCAGTTCAGGCGCCGTATCCACTCGGACATTGGGACATAATACATATACACACATATCTAACATCATGAACCAAGTAATGAAACAAATATAACATACCTATCTAACATCATGAACCAAGTAATGTAACAGGTATAACCTACCTATCTAACATCGTGAACCAAGTAATGTAACAAGTATAACCTACATATCTCACATCATGAACCAAGTAATGTAACAAGTAAATCATACCTATCTAACATCAAGAACCAAGTAATGTAACAGGTATAACCTACCTATCTAACATCATGAACCAAGTAATGTAACAAGTATAACCTACCTATCTAACATCATGAACCAAGTAATGTAACAAATATAACCTACCTATCTAACATCAAGAACCAAGTAATGTAACAGGTATAACCTACCTATCTAACATCATGAACCAAGTAATGTAACAAGTATAACCTACATATCTCACATCATGAACCAAGTAATGTAACAAGTAAATCATACCTATCTAACATCAAGAACCAAGTAATGTAACAGGTATAACCTACCTATCTAACATCATGAACCAAGTAATGTAACAAGTATAACCTACCTATCTAACATCATGAACCAAGTAATGTAACAAATATAACCTACCTATCTAACATCAAGAACCAAGTAATGTAACAGGTATAACCTACCTATCTAACATCATAAACCAAGTAATGTAACAAGTATAACCTACCTATCTAACATTATGAACCAAGTAATGTAACAGGTATAACCTACCTATCTAACATCATGAACCAAATAATGTAACAAGTATAACCTACCTATCTAACATCATGAACCAAGTAATGTAACAGGCTTTCCGAAGAGCCTCATCAGGAACATTCTCCGAACTGAGTATCGGAATTCCATAGGCGTGAAGGTATTTCTTATAGAAAGGATCCAAATTCATTTCGGCAACAACCGCGTTGGGAGGTGGAGAAACATGACGACAGTTGACATTCCTCCAGGCATCACCCCTAAATTATGTAATGGCTATTATATTAATAATTTTATTAGTTAAATGTTAAATATATTACAGATAATCTTTACTACATTCAAACAACAGATGGAAGGGGGGGGGGGGGGGGTACTTCCAACGAATTAAAAATGAATCCCTCTCCAGAGGAAATTCGATGCAAATAACAACTGATTGATTCCAAAAATAATAAAACTGTAATCTGTTCTATTGAGTCTCGTTAATTGTTTTGGTTAGAATAATGTGCCACTGTAACCTGCTACTTTCCCTAGATTGAGTGTTTAACATCAAGGCAATATATTAATTCGCCGAGATGTGAATTGCATTCCCCCCACAAACACCCAAACAAACCTATCTTCCAAACAAATAGCCCTCCTAATAGATGCAAAACATAAACTAAATAATCACCTGTCTGGGAACCAATAATTCATGGATCTCTTTTCAATGGATTTTTCATCATTATTTCCCGTCGGTTCATAACGTTTCGTTAAGGAACTCAAGGCAGCCACTCTATCTGCGGAGCCGGATGTTTTGGGTAACGTTTCTGGGTCAACTCTGTCTCTTTTCTCTGGTTGATTTACCATATTAGCCGAACCATCCATAATCATTTTATCAAACTTTTTCCTGTACTCCTCCATGTTTGGCGTAGTCGCCGTCCCAGAATTCCCGCTTTGTGGTGGCGGTGTTGCTGGTGGTGATTGTGTTGCTATTGGTTCTGGTGAGGTTTTGTGAACTTTGTTTGAATGGTACCCAGATTCATCAGGAACCTCTGTTTGCGCTCCAAAAACTGACACTGAAACACAGAGAGGCGTTTCATTACTTAATACTGTCAGTTTATGTACCTTAAAATGGTCTTAAAATGAAGAGTATTTACGGCAATTGATCCGGTTATTGATCGATGCAATACTTAATACTGTGGGGCAAGCCATGCAGTCAGGGCAAGACTCAAGATCAAATCGAACATGTTCGTGTGCTGCGCTACTTCCCATGAACGTGTCAATTTATGTTCCTTAAAATGTTCTTAAAATGAAGAACATTTACTGCATTTAGTTTTATTGTGGGGCGAGCCACGCAGTCAGGGTTAGCCTTAGCGCACAATTATAATTAGTAAATAGGGCGCATAGTAGAGAAAAAGTTCCAATATTTTTGAAAGTTACGGGCAAAATACCTCTCGAACTTTTGACTCCAGATCAAATCGAACTTGTTTTTAACTAGCTCAAGTTTGCGTGCTGCCAGACACTCCACAATCATATATTTATATTATTATACAAAGTTTTAAACAAAATTGACCTGTTAATTAATGGCCTGCGCAAAAAGGTAATTCATTTGACGGAAACAATTGGTAATGAAAAAGAGAACGAAGTGCTATGCATTTACATGTTTAGTATCAAAGCAATGGGTAACAGAACAATCATGGGTCTTGGACATACTGTCCAAAACTTGTTGGATCTCGTTTCACAGGACAAGGATAGGATAATAAAGATGGATGTGAGCAGGATAGGGCAGTGCATGTGACGGGATCCGAGTTGGCTGAGGATCCCGACTGGTGTTTGTCTCGTGTGTATATGCATCGCTGCGTCCGCCCAGTGTGATGGAATAGACTGAAGGCCAAAGGCTGTTTAAATAACAGAGTTTGTTTATCGCTTATGATAATGTCTGATATATAAGTACCGGTATAATACAGCACAATCAGTATAGCACAATGTAACGACGACGGTTTAAACTGTTTGATTTCTACACTGATTAATAGCCAACTGAACTATAATTAACATCGAGTAACGGTTATATTGCTTAGAAGGTTTCACCTCTACCCTCTTGACCTACCAATAGATGTGCGCTAATTAATGGTGTGCCGCTCCACCATTGGTTGGTTTAACCTCTGGCCATTCCCTATCTCCCCTGGCCCTATCCTGGCTTCCCCCTTAGATATGTTGCAATCTATCTCCAACTGGCACTATATTGCCCTTTCCCTTCTGGTATGCAATATTATGTTTGATAATATTGCATACTTAATCGTAAATCACGATTCCCCATTTTCTCACTGGGTGGTGCAGCGGATTGGATTTGCTAACAGTGCACAACCATCATGAAGCACTGTACTGTCACAGGTTGTAGTTTATTTTCCACACGCAGCACATTATTAACAAGAAGAAATAATTGCAGAGCTTTATTGTGCTGATTTACAGTGCTTGCATCGCTTAATTATAAACAATATTTATATGATATCAGGGTCAGTTGGGACTTCATGGTGTAGTTCTTCGAGATTGCCTCTTGTTCATGGGGGCAGCTACCAATGAGTTATCTGACCGAATAGACGTAGGCCTATTCTATTCTGGGTTGCCATATTTTGGGTATCATATCCGGGTCAACTGTGTCTCTTTTCTTCGGTTGCTCTTCGATGTCAACAACAGAACCCTCAACTGACATTTTCTCAAAGTTTTTCCTGTGATTAACATGGTTCTGCACTTATTTGCGATAACCAAAACAATAAATGATGTTGCTACCAATTGATGGAAAGGAGCAGGTTACAGAGATGGCTATCCCTAACTAAAACAACAAATGATGTTGTTAACAATATATATTGTATAGGCCTATAAAATATATATTTTTTCCTATCTAGTTTATCTATCAAATAATATCTAATATGTGGGGGGGGGGGGGGGGGTGAAAGGAATCACTAAGTGTGACAGGGGTAACAGGAATGGGGTGGTAACAGATTTTGCGCTGTCCCAACTCCCTATCACCCATCATGTAAGCGGATTCAATTCCCTTACATTACCCACCCGAAAATGGGACCATATAGTTGGCGATGCGAGATTACCAATAATTAATCTCACCTCATAACCAACTCGGGGGGGGGGGGGGCACAGGCCCTAAAGCCACAGAGAGAGGTGAGAGGTCAAACCACCTCAGAGGGAGAACCCAGCTAGTGGAGGTTAGCAGCAGGGGGTAACACCTACAGGGAGTGCCAAAGTGACAATTAGTATATAAGCCAATAGCGGACAGGGGAGCACGTGGGGGAAGAACAGCAGAGCATCCATTAGGTAGCAGAGGCCACAGTAGCATAGAGGTGAAACCAATATGTACATGTGTATCAATCATATAGCTACTCTGATTACTGATTTACCGGTCAGTTCATTAATCACACAGTTAGGGACCGGCAATAGTTTCGACCATCATTTCATATACTGCTGTCATCATTCTGTGTTGCAATTTCTACTATTATTTGTTATACATACTGTGCTATTATCATTGGAACATTAACACCGAGAAACACAAACTCTGTTATTTTCCCGACGGCCTTCGGCCAAAGATATTAGTCCAGCAGCCCAGCAGCGAAGTGACGCATACAACCTTATCTGGTTGGGATAATTGAACTCAATCCCGTCACACATCACATTTGCTAGATCATCCGCATCTTCAAGGCCAGTGTCCATTAAGATGCATCTCAAGAAAGTCATGGGCTGTCCACCATGCTTATTCACTCCATGAGGCTGCCAAAGCACAATATTTGCACTGGCTGGTCCTCACAGTGAAAGCAATGTCTTGCAAAGCAGAGGCGGCTTTGTTCTAGTGTCAAGCTTGGGGAACCAATGAGACACCTTCAATGTTATATACTGTCTGGTTAGAGATGTGTGCATTGTACTTGACACAGTGAACACGGTGTAGTATTCTTGTGAATGTGCCGTCCAGAGATTTTGTGTCCTCGGCAGTTAGAGACCAGTATGGACTCCCATAGAGGAGTACTGGAACTAATGCTGCTCTAAATAATCGGACCATAGGTTTCCAATTAATTCTATATGACTACCAAATCCTGGAAAGCCTATTCAAGGCTGCCCATGCCTTTCCCTTACTTACTCGAAGGTCCTCACCTGACTTCCAGATCCATGATCCCAGGTAACAGAAGTCGTCCACATGCTCAAGCATACCAAGCTTTGAGATTCTGAGAGTACTCCTAAGTCATCAGCAAAGTCTAGATCAGTTAGGTACTTGGCAGGATTTCCTCGACTTCTGGAGCCAGAAGGTGGAGTTACCATCACCCCATCATCATTATGATGATCTAAGGGCAGGCGTAGAATATAGTCAACCACAATTATGAACGAGAATGGTGCAAGTGTGTCTCCCTGGAAGACTCCCCATAACAAATCAAATGGTTATGTGTCACCGTCAACAGTAGACACAAATGTTGTCGAACCCTTGTATACTGATCTGATTGCTGCAATGATTTTATCAGGAATCCCATATAATGCAAGTATGCTGAACATTCGTGAGCGAGAGACTGAATCAATGGCCTTAAAAGACTCGACTGGTCAACAAAGATAATTACCAGATGTTTGTCTATATTTTTTTTTATAACTCTTCAATTATCCTTCTAAGTGCCAAAATGTACTCCATTGTCCCACGACCTTTATGGAACCCATTCTGATGCGATTTAATATAATTTTATTGTATATCTTTGCAGCAATCGAGATCAATGAGATTCACCGAAAAGAACCATTGAGTGTTAGGTTGCCCTTCTTGGGAACTGGCACCAACTTATTTGTTTTCATTTCTTGTGGGACTCTTGTTGTTCTGTACATGTCTACTATGATGGGATAGATGACCTTTAAACACTCAGGTATTTTAAAGACCTAATGGGGGACACCATCTACTCCACTGGCACGATTGGTCTTAATGCTCTTTGTAGCAGCCTTCACTTCAGCAAAGGAGATATCGCCAATGGGAATATCTGGGAGTAATGACTCTGACACCTTTACTTTTATAAAGTTATCAGGCAATACCCTGTCATTATTGAGGTGCTTTTCAAAGTGGGCCTTCCAACTATTGAGGCGATCGGCTGGTGAATCTGCATTAACCTTGGTGGTTGATTGGCTTTTCCGCCCAGTCAGCAAGTCGATCGATTTCCATGCCTGGGATGATTGCCTGCTGCCGCCGATTGCATAACCTGTTGGTTTATCTCCAATATATCAACCTGTTGATATATTGGCTCTTGTAGATTAACAGAGTACTGTCCTTGTTCAGAGACTGTCAGTTGGTGGAGGGGTGCCAATATTTCCATTGTATTACTTGATGCAAGTGAACCTTATTTGATAATGTGTTTAATAAAGAGAATACCCTAACTAATTATCTAAATTACCCCACCCAATGCGAAAGTGATACCTTGGCATCTTTATGGTGATTTTTGTATCGTACTCACTACAGTGACTACAGGGACTAACTATGGCTAATGTATGTAAATAATGTGACTGTGTTCCATGACTAACTATGGCTAATGTATGTAAATAATGTGACTGTGTTCCATACGTCTTATAGAATACATTTTAGAGAAAATGACCAAAGAAAATGGCGACAGTGTACGGTCACTGAACGGTGACTAAGTTTGCTTCAGTCGACGATGGATCAAAGATTTATCACATCCATGAAGGAGATAACTTCCAATAAACTTTAATTAGATATAAAAATGTATAGTACTAGTACCTGTTAAGAATTTTCACTAATATTAGAAATAGTACATGCTTAAAATGTTCAAATGAGCATCCATAAAATCATTTTTTCACATATCGAACGCTCATAAGTTGACATCATGTAACAAAATTACATACATCATTGCTTGCAAAGGTCACTTTTCAGCGTTAAAGACCCTTGTTTATTTATGTAAACTTCCCTCGCTGCGCTTGCTCGGTACATAAATAAACTTGGGTCATAACGCTGCAAAGTGCTACTTTGCACACAATGATGTAAATAGTTATTCAATTCTCCGTAACAAAATCTACATTTTCTATTCTGCAATCGAGGCAACATCAAATAGTTTTCGGAAAATTAATCTTAAAATATTGACCAATAATAATAAAAATTCAATATATTATTATTTCAATGCCATTATAATAATAGCGGGGTTTGTTTTGGAAGTTTCCATGCTTTCCCTTTTCAGCAATTTTCGGCAATTACACCTACATTTCCTTCCCTTCCAGAGAAGGAATATGCCTAAGTTTCGTCACGAGTTCTTTTTGCTATTAACAAATATACCAACATTGGGGGGCAGCTTCTTCTAAGATGTGCAACAACATTAAAATTTAAACTCTAAATTTTTATAATATCTTTAAGCCTTAATAATGGAATAGTTAATCAGATAAATGTAATTTCCTACCTGATAAGAGGAAAAGGCCCACAAGACTGGTAAAATCCATCTTCCTAAATCGTCGAGATATTTGTCAATTCTGAAAATAATAATCCCAACCCTGACTAGTTCTATCTATATATACGAAACAAGATGAGCTATTAATTTTTACTACAGTGAATTACTTAGGGTTTTCGAACAGTAGGGCTGCGGCTTAAAACATTTTTGAAAACTTTGAGTGGTTTTTAATGAGTTTGTAATCCAAATCGATATTTCATTTCATTTCGTTACTAAAATTCAGAAAGCGGTGACAAGGTAAAAAACAAACATAGATCGATATTACATATTGCACAGTATTATTATTATTAATTATTCTTTAATGAGTTAAATTGATATACGATATACATTAAAATGGATTGTGTATCAAAGTAAAAAGTGCTCCAATATTGATGCACACAACCACATCGTCAACGAAACCAAAGAGGAACTGCATGCAATTGAAGGGGGTTCTATCACAATTGAAGCACAGCTTTTCCCAGTGGCCATTTTTTGACCATTTGGACCGATTTGTCTCAAATTTCACACAGACACTCTCTGACCCATGTGCACTACCGGTACCTACTGCACTCTAAGTAGGCAATCAACTAATAGTCAAATAATATTTTAAATGGCCATGTTCAATTGTACCGGCGGCACTGGGGGGAGGAGAGGAAGAATGCCAGTTTAAGTGCCTGAATGATTTACGATTAGCAGAGCTTTGGCGTACGTCATCTGCAGCCGTCTTTCAGTGGTAGAGACGACGACCTAGAGTACGCGATACACACTCTTACAGTACCAGAGCTAGTGCTTCAAACTTCTACCTCCCGAATTGTAAATCCTTTGAATCTTTTTTAACGGTATTAAAAATTGGAACGCTCTGCCTAATGAAATTAAAAACGTAGATAATCAACATTTTTTTAAATCTGCAGTTAAATCTCATCTCCGTGTGCAATGTAAAAATAGGTACAATAGTCCTACAGTAAGTTATTAGTTTATTAATTATTTACTATTTATACTGTAATTACGTTTTATAATAAATTGTTCTGTACATTACATCTTTATCGTTGAGTCGGACATTGTCACGCTCTCGGTAAAGTTGTACATGTACATAGTGTAATTACGTTTTATATTGGTTTTATGTTAGCGTAGTGTAATATTGTATTTGTAACCAAGTAACATAAAGGACCCCCTTGGAAATAAGCTGCAAAGCTTTAGGGGTAATCCTATATGTTATGTTGGACAATACCTTTATACCGGTACATTGTTTGGTGTATTTGTTATTGTTTTTACATAATGTATAAATAAATCTATCTATCTATCTAGTGGTGGATAAGACACGGTCTCGGTCTGGAAACACCCCCAACATGTAGTCGTTGGTCGATGGCAATGAAGCGGGATGACGCGAACGGGAAATTAAAATTGCAATTGTTCCCATAGGTTTAGTTGGAATTGACTTGTTCCATGTATTAATTATAATTTTTAGTTAATTTCGTACTTTTTAAATAATGTTTAATAGTTGAGGGTAAATAAAGAAAGCTAAATGCTTATCGCACCTGTACAAATCAATAGAAAAACCAATTACTGGAAAGGTCAAACTGAAAGTAAATAATATGTATTACTGGTATGTATGTATGTCCAGTATACGTGTAGCAAACGGTTAGTAAAATCCTGAAACTGATTTTTGATTTTGTAAAATATTACCAGTAGATGGAATCATGGCGTATAGAAACAGTACGTTATGTAAAATATGTATAATAATATATATATGTAAATAAATTTACATGGATTAGTTTACACTACACGTAGGGAAAATAATTACACAGTGGGACAAAATATAGGACTAACTTACAATATAATTATGTTGGGAATTACTTTACAGTAATTTGTTGTGGCATTTTATACTGAAGTATTATTCATGTAATCAATAATTAAAATCAATTATAATTAAAATTAAAATCATTTTTTAGTAAATTTTATTTTTAAGTCAAATTATTATTAAGCAATTATTATATTACAGTGCATATTTTTAGGAATTGTGGCATTTTCTACAATAGGCCTAATACATCAATTTACAGTTTGTGGCATTTTTATTAATAGCTGATAATTAATAAGCGTATAGTTCATACTTCTAGATCATCATATTATGACATTAGTCTCTGATAAACTTCCTAATGTTTCCATATTCACAGTTCTAGATGCCAGGCAGGTGGAACTAGATGAAGGATCACGTGACTATACAACATTCATAACTACATGGGGTCGCTTTCGCTATTGTCGGGCAGCCATGGGTTTTATTTTATATCTGGTGATAGCTACAACTGTCATGGTGATTTAGCTATGAATGAGATGTCGTCACAAATAAAAAAAACTGTTGTCAAACAACAGGAATAACATTAAACCCTGTTAAATTCACAAATTTGCTCAATCTATAATCAAGTTCGCTAGGTACATAGTCAAAAGAGGGAACCGACGCTGACCCAGATAAAGTCAAATCCATATCTACTGTAACTTCTGTGCCTTGCGGGCTGTAGCTCAAACAGCGGCCCTGTGAATTTCTAAAACTTGTTTAATGGTAATTAATGTTAATGTAATTAAAAAATTCGATAGTTGAGAAAACGCCAACCGCCAAATAAAGTTTGGATATTTATGTCACTTAGAAACAGAATCGGAACGTCTCAGCCAAAGTTATCCCGGCGACTTCGAAACTAGTTTAGCAACAGAATTACTGCTATTTCAAAAATGTCTAAACACAGACTTTACAAAAAATTCTGAATTGGCTGATGTGGGTGAACCTAAAATCAGTAAGGAGGTGAATATGTTGAAACGTTGAGACCATACAGGTTGTACCGGTACTACTACTACTACTGCTGTTGTACCGCACCATGTCTGATTCTGTTAAATTTATTGTCAATCCAATTCTGTGTTTCTCTTACCAACGTTTGTATCGTGGTTTACCACATGATGACATTGTTGACACGCAACTGTGTTGGCCTGCTTTTACTACTCATGAAATCGAAAGTGCGCGGAATATACTACTGGATATTCTAGTGCAGGATAGAGAATCTATAAAAAAGTTTAGTTCGAAACATTCAGGCGACGGTAAACGGAAACGCCTGCTGCTTGATATAATTAATCTGCTTGAAGGATCGGCCTTCAGGGGGTTATCTGAGAAGCCTTCGTTTGTTGTTGAAGATTTCTCGGTACTACCTCCGACTAGTCCACCGTCCACCGTTTTATCGACATTAGTTTCCGACATGGCAGCCGTGAAAAACCGCATGGCTATCATTGAATCTAGGGCCACAGCAACACCAACACCTTACGCCGCTGTAGCTAGTGGGAGGCCATCCAGCATACTGCCGGTACCGGTATCGGTCCCCTATCATGAGCACTCTACAGTAAACTTGGACCGGAGCGACTACACTGACCGATCGGGTGGAGCGAATCTGTCGATTGGTAGTGGGTATAGGAGCTCTGAGGAAAGATCGGTATCCTTCGCAAGCCTCCCTGTGGCGGCTGTACCTGGCTCGACAACAGCTGGTCGAGCGCAATATGCGAGAATGAAGTCCTTGCCAATTGCACTTATTGGAACTGGGTCGAATGCCTCCATTGGTAATAGTTCTATCCGTGCGGTAATACCAAAGGCGAAATTATTCGTATCTCGTCTTGATCTTTCAGTGACAGCGGAACTTCTGGAGAAGTTTATAAAGGATTCTTTTGGAGTCGACTGCGAATGTAAAGAACTATCATCTCGATCAGAGAGGTCCCGGTATAAATCATATCTGGTGATTGGTCAGCGTGGCGACGTCAACAAGATGTCCCAATCAGATGCTGATCGCTGGCCTAACGGCATTGTCGTTAGTGAATGGTTCGAGCGATGGGAATAGGACTAAACCTAGGTCTACTATCATATTTTGAACTTCAGAACTTTGATTGTAAATGAGGGTAAGTTCTTATAACTGCAACTCAGTGAGAACCGCCAGTAGTAGTTATGTGCTGAACGAGCTAATTAAGTCTAGCGACGTCATATGTCTGCAGGAACATTTACTTCCCAAGCAGGAGGTGGGTTATCTTGGGTTAATATCCAATGAGTTTTATTCTTACGGTACCTCGCCTGTTGATTTAACATCACAAATTTTAGTTGGTCGCCCTTTTGGTGGCCTGGGTATTTTGTGGCGTAAGTCTTTGCAACTTAAAATAATAGATGATTCTGATCCTAGGATAATTGTCTTTTGTGTTAATGGTATATCTTTTATTAACGTATATTTGCCTTACGAGTGTACTGAAAATCACGATGATTATTTGTTTTATCTTGGTAAAATATCAGCTGCTGTTCAGCTACTTGATACTACGCAAGTTTGTATAATTGGCGATTTTAATGCAGATCCACATCGCTCCTTTTATAAAGATTTATCTGATTTTTGTGCTGATAATAATTTATATATTATAGATACAATTATGCTATCTCCAGATACTTATACGTATGTTAATCCTACTTACAGTTCTAAGTCTTGGCTTGATCATGTAGTTTGTTCAGAGAGTTTAAAAATGTCGGTAGAAAATATTACAACTGGGAATGAACTATCCTTTGAAGACCACATCCCAGTTATAGTAGATATTAATTGTAGCAGTAACAGTGGATATAATACTGGTAACTCTAATGCGAATAGTACTGAGTCTATGACTAAAAGTAGTCGCCCCTTGTGGGATAAAGTGACTCCGGAAATGATAGACAATTATAAATCTAACTTGGAGCAGCAATTGCGTAATATTAGACTTCCGTCGGATGCTTTAAATTGTAAGAACGCAAAATGTAAAAAACATTGTGATGAGTTATCAGAATTTTACTCCAACATTGTTGATTGCATTAACTGTGCATCTGGTAATGTGTTCCCACATAGTAAACCTGGTAGTAAAACTGAAGGAGAGAGGAATGAAATTCCTGGTTGGAATGATGCAGTTAGTGACTTACATGGTCAGGCGCGGTTAGCTTTTTTAATATGGCGAGGCGCAGGCAGCCCACGCAATGGTGATATCCACCGTCAAATGTACATGGCTAAAATGCGTTTTAAAAGAATGTTCCGTGAAGTAAAACGAAATGTAGAAAAATCTAAATGTGACAAATATGCTGAATCTTTTATTCGTTCTTCTAACGGTTTTGACGATTTTTGGAAAAATATCAAAAAGGACAACAACAGTAAGGTGCCAGGTGCGACAACAATAGACGGTGTCATTGGCAAAGAAAATATTTCTAATTTTTGGGCAAACCACTATAGAAACATTTTTAACGCCGGTGATAACTCGAAAGATAATTTAACTATGAAACATGTCATGAGCAAAATTACCGGTATAGAGTTTAGTGGTGATATGATAGTCACGGTAGATGATGTTATTGATGCTGTTGGGGAGCTTAAACTTAATAAATCATGCGGTAAAGATGGTATATATTCTGAACACTTTATTTTTGCCTGTGATTATTTGTATGTACTGTTAGCTTTATTATATAGTAGTATCAATATTCATGGGTTCATGCCCAGCAAAATGATGGACACAGTTGTATCGCCTATTGTAAAGTGCAAAACCTCAAGTGTTACTGACTCAAATAACTATAGACCTATTTCACTAACTTCAATACTCAGTAAATTATTTGAAGTTATAATTTTGCATAGGGTTAGAGACTATCTTGATACTGGTGACCATCAATTTGGGTTCAAACGGGGAATGGGGACAGAATTGTGCATCTATACAATCAAAGAAATTGTTAATTATTTTCTGGTTCGTGGTTCAAATATATATATTTGTTTTTTAGACGCGAGTAAAGCATTTGATAATGTGGATCATGCTAAACTTTTTCAGTGCCTATTGGACCGTAAAGTACCGTTATATATTATTAGGGTTATTTTATTTTGGTATCGTAACATTAATATGTACGTTCGATGGAGTGGGGTGTATTCAACTGTATTTAATTGTTCGAACGGGGTTATTCAAGGTGGAATTTGCTCACCAATATTTTTCAATGTTTTCATAGACCGGTTGAGTATTATATTGGAGCAAAGTAATATTGGATGTAATATTGATGGATTGAATATGAATCACTTAATTTATGCTGACGATTTGTGCATTATTACAACTACACCAGGTGCGTTGCAAGTGTTAATAGATCTATGTGTTTCTTTTGCTGATTCTAATAGTTTGAAATTTAATATTAAAAAGTCAAAATGTGTATTCTTTCGTAGCAAACATAGGCCAGATATTGAAGTCGGACATATTTATTTGTACGGGAAAATTATTGAAGTAGTTACTAAATTTAAATACTTAGGACACATAATCAGTTCTGATTTTTGTGAGGACCTTGACATAGCTGCTCAAACAAGAGCTTTCTATGGTCGAGCTAATATGTTAATCCGTCGATTTAGTAAGTGCTCTAAAAAGATAAAACGTGTTTTATTCAATGCTTACTGTTCATCTGTTTACTGTTGTGCTCTTTGGGGGGATAGATATAGTTCGGCGAACAAAATCAACAAAATTACTGTAGCTTTAAATCAGTGTGTTAGGAGACTATTTGGTTTTTCTAGATTAGATAATGGTCAATGGAATAGTGCTAGTGAAATGTTAGTGTCATTAAATCTGAAGTCATTTACACACATCCGTAGGTTTGCCTTGTGTAGTCTCTATAATCGTGTTTTTAAATCCAATAACATTATAATTTGTACTGTGAGGTCAGCTTGTCTCACGGATTCTGTTATTTTTGATACATACAAACGACTCTGTGTGTCTTTACCATAAATTTAATGTTACTTTTCGTGCAATATTGATTACAATAATGGGGGGGGGGGGGGGGGTCGTGTCATTTATACTCATATTTACTTACTTATTATGTATGTTGTGCTATTTAAAACTGTATATGAACCTTCTGGTTT
>JAUCBJ010005033.1:0-39950 GCA_032718475.1 Nemertoderma westbladi | reverse complement strand
TATAGGGGCCTATTATACCAAGGCGTCCTTTAACCCTATTAGTACCGGGCTATAAAATGTTGTACAAATACCGGGGGGGGGGGGTCATATTGACCCCCCCCCCCCCCCCCCCCCCTCTAAAATCTACAAATATTTACGAAAACGTCTGATTTTTTGTTTGTACGTAGGTATCACTTGTCTGGATCCGACCGAAAAAAAAAATTTTCGAAAAAATGTACTGGGGTGGTTATATTGTGTTAGCGAATCAATTCCGCTAACCACCCCATAAAGTTGGGCCAGCGAGACCCAATATTGGGAAGCACGAGGTTGATTGCCAATCAACCTCGTATTACCCCAATAAACGGGGACGACAAACCCCAAAGGGCCTCGCACAATAGAGGTTAGAGGTCAATATACCTCCAAGAGAGAGAATGACAGTAGCAAGGGGAGAACACTCCCAGAGAGATAGGAGAGCGAGAATGAGGTTATTGGCCAATGGGGGGCGAGCATCGACTGAGTAACAAGGCCACAAGTGCAGTAACCTATATATCATGTTGCATGCCCCACTACCGGTCAGTTCACTCAGTAGTCACCAGTTTACCGTGGACCGGCGACATAGTTCGACCGTCATTGTGGTGCTGCTATAGGCCTACATATTATTTCTGGTTATTGCTCCTATGCCTGTATGCTATCAATAGTTCATATTATATTATCAGTCTACCAGTTGAACACCGAACTCAAACCTTTTATATTTCATCGACATATCAGCCTGCTGTGACGCGTACTTACTAGACCCGGTCGGGATCCCTCGATCCCGTCACAGTCGAACTATCACCGACGCAACCAACTGTGACCACGAAAGAGTAAAGAAGCGTCGAGAAAGAAAGACGACACTGCCGCGGACCCCGGACGGCGACTTAACGATCCGCGAGGCCGCGACGCGACGGTACCGACCCACAACGCCGGATCCGTCGACCATAGACGATCCGGCAATCCAAGAGGAGGGGGGGCGTCTACAATGAGCGGACAAGTCGAGAGAGGAGAGAGACGAGTCGACACACGACGGCGGTCGACGTGCCGTTGTCGCCGGCCAGCCACAGGCTGAGGGCGACGGACGGCCCACCGGAACGGCGACGGTGGGGCCGCCGGTACGATGCCGGAAACGGAGAGAAAGAGGAGAAGTCGGCGACGAGGACGTCGGAGTCACCGATCGGCTCCGACGGGCTTACAACGCCACGAAGGAACAGTTGAGGAAGGCCAATATTCAGAATAATCCAAATAATTCGAATAATAATTTAAATTTGGAAAATAATAATAATTATAATTTAAATAATAATATTGATAACGGGGCTATTAATACTAATGTAGACACAGATGGTCCGGCCAACAGTAGCCTGCAAGGCAACGCAGTTAGTGCGCAGAGAGTAGCGGGGGCGAGAAACCCCAATGAGGGCCTGGTAGGCCACGTAGTTAGTAGGCAGGAAGTGGCGGGGTTGAGTCAACCCGAGGTGGGCCTGGTAGGCCACGTAGTAGTAGAGGAAGAGGCGGGGGTGAATAGACCCAGCCGCAGTAGAGTTAGTGCGTCGACTAGAGAGGGGTGTAGAAGTGAAGTGAGAGATAGTGAAGTTAGATGTGGCGAGTGGGGGGGGGGGGGGGGCTACGGGCGCCCCACCACGGAAGATTAGTGGCGAGAGAGGGGGGGCAGAGAATGCCCCACAAGAGGGGCGTAGAAGTGAAGTAAGAGATAGTGAAGTTAGAAGTGGCGAGTGGGGGGGGGGGGGGGCTACGGGCGCCCCACCACGGAAGATTAGTGGCGAGAGAGGGGGGGTAGAGAATGTCCGACAAGAGGGATGTAGAAGTGTAGTAAGAGATAGTGAAGTTAGAAGTGGCGGGTGGGGGGGGGGGGGGGGGGGGCTACGGGCGCCCCACCACGAGAGGATTAGTAGCGAGAAAGGGGGGGCAGAGAGTGTCCCACAGGCGTCGGCGGATAATGCGCGGGGCAAGTTAGGTGAACCGCGGCACCCGACGACGGAGAATAGTAGGGGGATGATGAGATGTTAGCGCCGAGAATGGGCGAGCGACGAGACGCTGAGCCCAGTCAGAGGAGAGAAGAAGATTAGTAGAGTTTAACCGAGAGGTCGAAGAGAGAAGAAGATTAGTAGAGTTTAACCGAGAGGTCGAAGAGAGAAGGAGTGAAGATAATTGAAGAGTCGTTGCTAGGAGCAACCGGAGAGCGAGGATGGATAGCGAGCCATCGGTAGTAGAGATGGAGTTAGGGAGTCAGTGGGGTCGAACTTCGGGAGATTGCCGTCGCCCTGGAGAAACGCACCGCACGCCAAGAGAGGGGTACAGGACGTACCGATACGAAGTCGAGAACAGGAGTGGGGATCGAAGAGAAACTTCCCGACGGGATATAGCTGCCGATCGAGAGTACAGTAGTCACGGGGAGATTCGAGATTCGCGAAGAATAAACTTCGGTTTGGAAGGGCACATGCAGACTGCAGGACATACTGTAGGCCTTACTGCACATACTATTATAGGCCATGCTGGGAGAGATAGTGTAGGCGATAGGGTAGCGCGGACGACGGGATTAAACCCGGAAGTCGCGGAGTACATACCGGTAGGTAGGCAAGAAGTAGATAGGCCTATATCGGTACTGGCACAGCAGCATGACTATAATATCCAGGGACAAAACATATATCCAGGGGAGGGGAGAGTTATTGCAGATAGATGTATGGGCCCCAATATATTAACATCAACCCCAGTACCAAATATAATACCGGTGGGGGGGGGGGGGGGGTCAGGGTGACATTCCCCCATTACAATATCAACAATATACTCTAACAGCAATGAGAACATCGAACCCCCTGGACGAGAACAGGTCGTGCGACACGGAAATATGGAGGGGGCCGTTACCCCCAATGATATATCCGACGCAACAAATCCCAGTCTATAGTGAGGATAGTTTGGGGAAGGCACCAAAGACCGAATACAACAGGCCTAGACCCGAACATAATCCGACAGACCCATTCTCAAGAGTAAGACAGTCACTACCACATGCGGCCACACAGGGGACTGCTAGTCCACAGTTAGCTGGTAGTAGGGCCACACCATGGCAGGGACAGAAAGAAAATAACACCACAAATAAACACAATCCCAACATACCCAGTAGGCCGAGTCTAGACAACCAAAACACTAAATCGGTAGATATAAACCTACGCGCGATACGTGAAGGACTATATAGGGAATGCTATAATCCAGGATTCGAATGTCAATTACATCGGGACGGAACCCATAAGACCATGAGTTGTAAGCACTGGCAAGCGTGGAGTGTCCGGTGGAGTGTCAGGAGGACAATAGTCCGGAGGAGTGTCCGGAGGAGTGTCCAGAGGAGTGTCCGGAAGAGACGCCGGTCCGGTTGAAAGGCATACCGACAAGGGGGAAGTCGAGAAGGAAGACAGGATGGAAAGGGATAGGACTACTATTGTATGTTCTGTTTTGCCTGTTCTTTCACTTTCTTTTCATTCTGCCGCCGGGAGATAACGAGGTGGGAGGTGGCATTTTGATGCCAAGAGACAAGGAAGTTAAGAAGGCGGCGGAGAGACCCGATTTTAGGGTGGCAGAAGAGGGAGAACCAATTCCTGGTCAGTTGGAATTGGCGAAGAAAGTGTGGCGAAGAGTAAGAGGACGTATAGGAGGACAGTGGGAGAGTGCCTACTGGAAGAAGGGGCACCTTAGAGTTTAGTCGTCCAATGTTTTGGACTGAGGGGGGTGGGAATGAGGGCGAGACGCCCTTCCCACACAAATAATTATTTAATTAAAATAAATAACAAATAATTAAATAATAAAATAAGTAGAAGGTAGAAGGTAGAAAGTAATAGTTAGAAGAGACAGTTAGTAAAAAGTTAGTTAGTAAGTTAGTTAGGTTAGAAGGCGGCGGGGTACAGGGAGTGTGGCATATTAACATGCCACGAGTAGTAGGAGAAGGGTTGTGGGCACCGGAAGCGCCACGTAGAGTAGAGGTAGTAGCAGAGTGGTTGTGGGCACCGCAAGCGCCACGTAGATAGAGGTAGTAGCAGAGAGTGGTTGTGGGCACTGCAAGCGCCACGTAGATAGAGGTAGTAGCAGAGAGTGGTTGTGGGCACCGGAAGCGCCACATAAATAGTGGAAGTTAGTAGAAAGTGGGGAGGTTGTGGGCACCGTAAGCGCCACGTAGAAAGTAGTAGCAGAGAGTGGTTGTGGGCACCACAAGCGCCACGTAGATAGAGGTAGTAGTGGAAGTAGAGAGTTAGTAGAGTTAGAGGTAGTAGTGGAGGTGGGGAGTTAGTAGAGTTAGAGGAAGTAGAGAGCTAGTAGAGTTAGAGGAAGTAGAGAGTTAGTAGAGTTAGAGGTAGTAGAGAGTTAGAGAGTTCTAGTTAGAGCTAGTAGAAGTTAGATAGTTAGCAAGTAAATAGTAAGTAGAAGTTAAGTTAGAAGTCGGTGGGTAAGGGAGTGTGGCATATTGTCATGCCACGAGTAGTAGTAGGAGGGTTGTGGGCACCGGAAGCGCCACGAAGAAAGTAGTAGCAGAAGGGTTGTGGGCACCGGAAGCGCCACGTAGATGGAGGTAGTAGTAGAGTGGTTGTGGGCACCGGAAGCGCCACGTAGAAGGTAGTAGCAGAGAGTGGTTGTGGGGACCGCAAGCACGACGTAGATGGAGGTAGTAAGCAGAGTAGTTGTGGGCACCGCAAGAGCCACATAGAAAGTAGTAAGCGGAGTAGACTTAGTTAGAGGGTTTTAGTTAGAGCTAGTAGAGTTAGAGTTAGTAGAGAGTTGGAGAGTTCTAGTAGAGTTAGGAGTTAGTTAGAGTTAGAGAAGCTAGAAAGTAATAAGTAGAAAGAGAGTTAGATAGTAGGTAGTTAGTAAGTTAGAGAGTTAGATAGTATGATAGCACAGGGGTAGCATAAAAGATTAGGGCCTTAGAGAATAGAGGAGTATGAGAGAAGTCTGGAGAGGAGACAGGATGCGAGAGAGAGTGCAGACAAGTGCGATCCAGGTGTGGGGAGAGAGTAAGAGCGGAGTTAGAGTGGAGTTAGAGGAGAGTTAGAGTGAGAGATTAGAGTTAGAGTGAGAGAGTTTAAAAATTGTGTGAGAGTCCACAATTGGCTCGACACGAGACGTCAGACTGGGTAGCGTTATCATACCCATAGGGAGCGGCCTGGAAAGCCGGCTCCGGAAAAATAACTCCACCCCACACCCGATAGTAGATCGAGTTCCAGCGGAATTGAAGCGCACTAGAGGTTGATGCTATCTTCTCACTGGGAAGATAGCATGGGGGGGAGTGTTAGCGAATCAATTCCGCTAACCACCCCACAAAGTTGGGCCAGCGAGACCCTTAAGCAATATTGGGAAGCACGAGGTTGATTGCCAATCAACCTCGTATTACCCCAATAAACGGGGACGACAAACCCCAAAGGGCCTCGCACAATAGAGGTTAGAGGTCAAGATACCTCCGAGAGAGAGAATGACAGTAGCAAGGGGAGAACACTCCCAGAGAGATAGGAGGGCGAGAATTAGGTTATTGGCCAATGGGGGGCAAGCATCGACTGAGTAACAAGGCCACAAGTGCAGTAACCTATATATCATGTTGCATGCCCCACTACCGGTCAGTTTACTCAGTAGTCACCAGTTTACCGTGGACCGACGACATAGTTCGACCGTCATTGCGGTGCTGCTATAGGCCTACATATTATTTCTGGTTATTGCTCCTATGCCTGTATGCTATCAATAGTTCATATTATATTATCAGTCTACCAGTTGAACACCGAACTCAAACCTTTTATATTTCATCGACATATCAGCCTGCTGTGACGCGTACTTACTAGACCCGGTCGGGATCCCTCGATCCCGTCACATATTGCAGCACCAAAATTACAAGTAGTGCACAATTTTCACAAAATTTGAAAGTTACATTTTCGGCTAATTATTTTTCAATACAGGTTTTTTGGGGTGCAAAATACATTGGAAAATATTTAAAAATGATATGATTACTATAAATGGCTGTTTAGTCCTCTCTGCGTAGGAAAAAAATGAAAAAAACAAGTAACCAGCACTTTTCAGTTAGAACACAAAATTGTTAATTCCCTTAAACGATGCTATAAATTCACATTTTCAGGTTTTCGAGGGCGCTGATTCTAATGAAATACATTTCTAATATGCCAGATCATTGCTACTTGTATTTTTCGGCGTAATTTGTCAAATTTTGGTGCTAGCACCAAATTTCGTACCCATCACCAAAAAGTACAAGTTTGCGATGTCCAGCGCTGTTTTTATTGATTCCATCGGATTCAGGACCCTCATAAACCCGTATAACGCAAGAAACAAGGTGATACTATCCACTTATAAATTTGCATATTTTCCAAAATTTGGTGCTGGCACAACAATTTTCACCCACTGGCGAAAAATACAAGTTTGAGAACTCTTATGAAATTTTTACTGATTCCATTGAATTCAGAACCATCACAAACCCGTATAACGCAAGAAACAAGGTGACACAATCAATTGATATATTTGATGGTTTTCAAAATTTGGTGCTAGCACCACATTTTGCACCCACATCCGAAAAATACAAGTTTGAGATGTCTAGTTCGATAATTATATTTTCCATTGAATTCAGAACAGCCATAAATCTCTAAAAGGCAAGAAATAAATTGTCACAAGCAATTTTATATATTGAATGGATTTTCAAAATTTCGTGCTAGCACCAAAATTTGCACACTGCACCGAAAAATACAAGTTTGATACGCTTGGTGCAACTCGTATATATTTCATCGAATCCAGAACCCCAAAAAACCCCAATTGCGTAAAAAACAAGTTTCAAACAATCAATTTACAAAATTGAATTATTTCAAAATTTGGTGCTAGCACCAAAATTTGGCACCCATCGAAAAAAACAAGTTTGAAATTTATATGAATTCCATCCAATTTCTAACACCAAAAAACCGGTGTAAATCAAAAATAGAGATGTTACAATTCATATTTAATTAAATGTAATTTTCAAAAAACGTCTCAAAAAAGTGCCAAAAGTAGGGTTAAAAAATGGTGCTATAACTCGAAAAACTTTGAAAACGGTTTTCACTACCATGAAGACAATAGATTTTTAGGAAAGGTCATAAAATTTCAGATTCCCAACTGCGTTTGTTTCAGAATTAAAATAAAAAAACCACGGGGGGGGGTCATATTGACCCCCCCCCCCCCCCCCGGGTTTAATAGGGTTAATAATAGAAAATAGTATTAAATATTTAATAGATTATATAGGACGCCGTGGCCTTATACGGTATTTAATAGAGCAGTCAGTAAATTATCCCTCATATAACTAAATGTCGAACTGAATATGAAACTAACTGTCTCCTAAATTATTGATTCATAATGTAGTTATGTTTTGTAATGTAATTTGTTATATACAGTACATCACAAACAATAAAAACTACTAGGCCTTTATATTTCGGTATATTACGATACAGGTATCATTTGAGTTCGGCTTGTTATTTTTTAGAATATAAATTTAGAACTAGACTTAAAATTACATTTAATTTGGAATACTGTATTGTATTTATTATCTACAGTATCACACAAACTTGCATTTTTTTCAATATATTTGGTAATCGTAGCTACAGTTCCTTTTAATTTTTGTGGTAGGCCATTTCATTGATTGATAAGTAAACATGAATAAATTATTTAATATATTTTCAGGTAGCCGGTGTTTTCTTTACGTATTTCACTGTTATTTATCAGCTACAACCGCCAACACCTGTGTGAAGTTCATCGCTACCGGTATTATTCGTCGTCAGACAAAAGGAAGATAAAATGACTTTTATTCACCAACATATGTTAACCTATCCTCACAAATAACTCGTAAAGTCTCACCTTTATTTCTAATTATTCATTTATTTATATGTTATTATTATGATTCTGTTGCTTCATATTAATCGAAAAATACAATAATCGTTGCTATGTTACAAACTGCAAAGTAATTACTAACTTAGTAACAATATATTTCTAGAATAAATGTATTTGTAGAGTAGGTCTAAGTGTAAGATTGTATGCATTCAGTTACAGTTGTTACAATAACTGCAAATATTAAGTAGGGTGTAGAGTGCACGATTGTATGTATTCAGTTACAGTTGTTACAATAACTGCAATTATTAAGTAGGGTGTAGAGTGTAAGATTGTTTGTATTCAGTTACAGTTGTTACAATAACTGCAATTATTAAGTAGGGTGTAGAGTGTAAGATTGTATGTATTCAGTTACAGTTGTTACAGTAACTGCAATTATTAAGTAGGGTGTAGAGTGTAAGATTGAATGTAATCAGGTACAGTTGTTACACTAACTGCAATTATTAAGTAGGGTGTAGAGTGTAAGATTTTATGTATTCAGTTACAGTTGTTACAGTAACTGCAATTATTAAGTAGGGTGTAGAGTGCAAGATTGTATGTATTCAGTTACAGTTGTTACAATAACTGCAATTATTAAGTAGGGTCTAGAGTGTAAGATTGTATGTATTCAGTTACAGTTGTTACAATAACTGCAATTATTAAGTAGGGTGTAGAGTGTAAGATTGTATGTATTCAGTTACAGTTGTTACAATAACTGCAATTATTAAGTAGGGTCTAGAGTGTAAGATTGTATGTATTCAGTTACAGTTGTTACAATAACTGCAATTATTAAGTAGGGTGTAGAGTGTAAGATTGTATGTATTCAGTTACAGTTGTTATAATAACTGCAATTATTAAGTAGGGTGTAGAGTGTAAGATTGTATGTATTCAGTTACAGTTGTTACAATAACTGCAATTATTAAGTAGGGTCTAGAGTGTAAGATTGTATGTATTCAGTTACAGTTGTTACAATAACTGCAATTATTAAGTAGGGTGTAGAGTGTAAGATTGTATGTATTCAGTTACAGTTGTTACAATAACTGCAATTATTAAGTAGGGTCTAGAGTGTAAGATTGTATGTATTCAGTTACAGTTGTTACAATAACTGCAATTATTAAGTAGGGTGTAGAGTGTAAGATTGTATGTATTCAGTTACAGTTGTTACAATAACTGCAATTATTAAGTAGGGTCTAGAGTGTAAGATTGTATGTATTCAGTTACAGTTGTTACAATAACTGCAATTATTAAGTAGGGTGTAGAGTGTAAGATTGTATGTATTCAGTTACAGTTGTTACAATAACTGCAATTATTAAGTAGGGTCTAGAGTGTAAGATTGTATGTATTCAGTTACAGTTGTTACAATAACTGCAATTATTAAGTAGGGTGTAGAGTGTAAGATTGTATGTATTCAGTTACAGTTGTTACAATAACTGCAATTATTAAGTAGGGTCTAGAGTGTAAGATTGTATGTATTCAGTTACAGTTGTTACAATAACTGCAATTATTAAGTAGGGTGTAGAGTGTAAGATTGTATGTATTCAGTTACAGTTGTTACAATAACTGCAATTATTAAGTAGGGTCTAGAGTGTAAGATTGTATGTATTCAGTTACAGTTGTTACAATAACTGCAATTATTAAGTAGGGTGTAGAGTGTAAGATTGTATGTATTCATTTACAGTTGTTACAATAACTGCAATTATTAAGTAGGGTCTAGAGTGTAAGATTGTATGTATTCAGTTACAGTTGTTACAATAACTGCAATTATTAAGTAGGGTGTAGAGTGTAAGATTGTATGTATTCAGTTACAGTTGTTATAATAACTGCAATTATTAAGTAGGGTGTAGAGTGTAAGATTGTATGTATTCAGTTACAGTTGTTACAATAACTGCAATTATTAAGTAGGGTGTAGAGTGCAAGATTTTATGTATTCAGTTACAGTTGTTACAATAACTGCAATTATTAAGTAGGGTGTAGAGTGTAAGATTTTATGTATTCAGTTACAGTTGTTACAGTAACTGCAATTATTAAGTAGGGTGTAGAGTGCAAGATTGTATGTATTCAGTTACAGTTGTTACAATAACTGCAATTATTAAGTAGGGTCTATAGTGTAAGATTGTATGTATTCAGTTACAGTTGTTACAATAACTGCAATTATTAAGTAGGGTGTAGAGTGTAAGATTGTATGTATTCAGTTACAGTTGTTACAATAACTGCAATTATTAAGTAGGGTCTAGAGTGTAAGATTGTATGTATTCAGTTACAGTTGTTACAATAACTGCAATTATTAAGTAGGGTGTAGAGTGTAAGATTGTATGTATTCAGTTACAGTTGTTATAATAAATGCAATTATTAATTGCCTAAAAAGGATATGAATTATTCATCCATATGCCTAAGCGACTTAGCGAAAAAATTTTGGCAAAAGTGCCTTGATTTGTGATGAGTAACTATGGGTAGTATAGATTATAAAAAATCATATGCTCCAAAAAAATATGCGCTGCGGAACATTTATTTATTCAAAAATTGTAACATTACTCAACGCCGTTAGTATTAACAGCGAGTTGTTATTTAACACTTTACAACTTTTGAGGACATTACAGCATTGTATTGGCCTGTACATTTAGTATGGTATTGGTGTTGTAATGTCCCTTGTTTATGTGGAACCAATGACGTCGAGCTGTAAAGTTACGGCGTTATTGGCTACCACCTAAACATTAGGCGGCCTTTATAAATAATTGCCTGACAGCCAGATAGGCCTACTGCATTACCTACCGGTAGCTACTAATAACCAGCAGCTATAAACTATTAAATTGGCTCCAAACGCCACCATAAATATAAGCTAACTTTTTTATAACATAAATTTATGTTATTTTTACATTTATTTAAAAAGTATCTAATTTAATTTGTGCAGTTTCTATCACTTATAATATATGTACAATCATTTCGTAAAGTTCAAATTTTGGAATAAAACTACATACATACTTGTTGCAAAGTACTTTCAGTGTTCTGATCCTCGTGGCTTTATTTTCACTCACTGACTAACGTTCGTTCGTGTAACAAAGCCACTCGGATCATAACACTGTAAAGTCACACAAGTATGCACACAAGTTATTACTGAGGAAATAAATTGGAATAATAACAGACATACAAAAGGGATAATAGGGGAGAATAAGTAATAAGAATAATAATAACACCAATACCGCGTTCTGTGAGTGATAATACCAAAACCAATAAAGGACAATATGAAATGGGTAATAACGGAGGATGCAATATTAGCGACCGAGTGAGATATGGTTCTAATGGATACCATCTAGAAATCAGATCTCTCCATGCAACTGAAGACTAAGTTCTTTCGAGCCACAGTGGAAAGTGTATTTTTAAATGGGGGTGAGACCTACTACTACTAGTAGGATCGGCATGCTGGATTGCAGCTGCATTTTTGAGAGAATGCTGTGCCGGCTAGTCGACAAAATTGCGCCGCCACAACTCCATCACCCATGTCATTTGCTAGATCATCCGCATCTTCAAGGCATGTGTCCTTTAAGATGCGTCTCAAGAAAGTCATGGGCTGTCCAGTGTCCACCATGCTTATTCACTCGATGAGGACGCCAAACACAAGATTAGGCAATGGCTGGTCCTGATGGCGAAAGCAATGTCCTACAAAGCGGAGGCGATTTTGTTCTAGTGTCAAGCTGGGGGGAACGAAAGGGGCCTCCAATGTTATATAGTGTCTGGTTGGAGATGTGTGCATTGTACTTGACACAGTGAACCCGGCGTAGCATTCTTGTGAATGTGCCATCCAGAGATTTGGTGTCCTCAGCAGTTAGAGCCCAGCATGGACTCCAATAGAGGAGTTCTGGAACTACTGCTGCTCTAAATAATCGGACCTTAAGTTTCCGGTTATCTCTATGTGACTTCCAAATCCTGGAGAGCCTCTATTCAAGGCTGCCCATGCCTTTCCCTTACGTATTCGAAGGTCCTCACCTGACTGAATTAATTGTGTAATATTCTGTGATTCAATAGGAAATGAATACATTTTACACTGACATATCGCCTATTAATTTGCTATACCTCTGTAACTAGAAGTAGCATGCAAATGTAAATATATCAAAAATTGAAAAATCGCCCCAATACCAATTAGGTAATAAATATAAAATCCAATCCAATTATTTATTTCATTGCATAAATATAGTCAATTTATTTTTTATTAAAAATTATAATATTACAAATAACCTGCTCAATAATCTTACAATTTAGCACTATTAAGTAATAAGGTAATTAATGCATAAAATTTATACAATTACACTGCAAGGAAATATTATATAATTTCCGCTAATGTATTGAATATTTTTCGCATAATAAAATTGGGATTGCCTAATGATTTTTGGTGTAAATTATTTATTTGTTTTAGTTTAAAAGAATACAATAGCTTATGAAATATCTAAGAAAATTTCAAACAAGTTTTTCAGAGGTCTACAAATCTGATGGGTTGTGATATACATACCTCCCTACGTTTTATAGAAAGAAGTTGTGTCAATTAGCTTCATATTTTGTATCAGCGTGATAAATATGAATACAACATATTAAATGATTGACAAATTTCGGATGCTCTGGAAACTAAATCGGTAACTATGTAGAAGTGTATAGTTCAGACAATCGACAGTAATTTGACTAAAGTTTGTTTTCTCCAAATTTGGGAAAAGAGATCATCTAGTTACTTTCTTGCTTTGTAAAATTCATGTTGCTAACGAAGGAAACATAAAATTGAAAGTGTTATGGTCAGATTTCTCCACAATAATCGTGGCTACACCACATCTACTACCCAATGGTGGCTGTACCACATCTACTATCCAATAGTTACTGCACCACATCTACTACCCAATGGTGGCTGTACCACATCTACTATCCAATGGTGGCTACACCACATCTACTACCCAATGGTGGCTGTACCACATCTACTATCCAATAGTTACTGCACCAAATCTACTACCCAATGGTGGCTGTACCACATCTACTACCCAATGGTGGCTGTACCACATCTACTACCCAATGGTGGCTGTACCAAAACTACTCCCCAATGGTGGCTGTACCACATCTACTCCCCAATAATGGTGACTGCACCACATCTACTACCCAATGGTGTCTGTACCACATCTACTATCCAATAGTTACTGCACCACATCTACTATCCAATAGTTACTGCACCACATCTACTCCCCAATGGTGGCTGTACCAAAACTACTCCCCAATGGTGGCTGCACCACATCTACTCACCAATGGTGGCTGTACCAAAACTACTCCCCAATGGTGGCTGTACCACATCTACTCCCCAATGGTGGCTGTACCAAAACTACTCCCCAATGGTGGCTGTACCACATCTACTCCCCAATAATGGTGACTGCACCACATCTATCTTGTGTATTTTGTAATGCCATGTGGTATGTTTCATAATAACAGACACACCGTAAATCATAAGAGACACGTGTAACCCTTCTATGTGCTTTACCGTGTCATATATTTAAATGTTTTAACTCTTTCTTTGTTCTTTCTATTTATAAAATATGTTTACATCTTCTAGAGTTGTTAAATATGTGTTTTCCATTTTCTAGAATTGTTAAAAATAGCTCTAAAATCAAAAAAATATGCCAAAATGGCACGGTAAAACACAAGAGTCCCTCTAAAGATAGTGCCGCACCCATGTCACCGGGGTAAACATTGTACAGTAATAAGGGTAGTTGGATCTTTAGGGTGATCTAAAACAAGATACTTGCCAATCATGTGTTCTCAAATAGAAATAGGATGTCTTCAACAGATCAGCATTTAATCAAGTTCGTCTTTTTTGATTGAATCTTTCAATTTCAGCTAAGATTAAATTTGAATTTTATGAATAAATGGGTTCACTTTTGTACATTCATGCATTCTTAATGATCTTACCATTCAAGTTTATAATGGTAAACTAGAACTTTTCCAATTATTCAAAGAACACATGGTACATTGAAACTGCACATCACTATCATTATTATATTCATACATTGTCAGCACAGAATGCACAACAAGTACACATCCTAAATTACATTCTGATTAATAATGGAAGAACAACAAACTATATAAAGATCGTCTGATGTAAGAAAAGCGAATATAATAATTTCTGACACAAATTGTAATTTTTAATGCGATGCTTTAATTATATTATTATTATCAGTTAAAGCGATAATTTTAATAGTGATTAACTTAACTTTGTCAAAATGTGTTGAATATTTACTTTGTGCGTATAGCGCAAATAGTACAGATCCATCCATAATATTATCTTACCAGTTATGGTCGCGAATCTATAATATTCAACTAATGGGCAACACCCATTAGTTACAACTCCATGTACTATAATTTACGTTCAAACAGATGCCCATGTGAAGATTGCCAGGATTCATATGGGCCCAAACAGATGTTCATTATTGTTAGAAGTAGTTTTGATACAGAGGTCATCCATGCATGCATTTAATACGCATTACAAATCAAGAATCATGGCGACAATAAGACAATCTCCACTGTGTTTTCTTCTTACGGCCCATTAGACTGGTTGACATGCAAGATGATTCCCCCGAGGGCGAAACTATAAAGGAGAAGTGCATATCTCCAGTGTTATATAAGTCCATTAATCAGACACATCAAACACAGATCGTTAGCGAACCGTTTCAAAAAGTGACGTATACCGAAGCCTTTATCCACGTGGGAATCTATTGGAGGGATTTAAAATAAAGTTACTAACTGTTAATGATATCATAAAGACATATATAAAGAGTACTTCTCTTTATTTTACCTTTATCACTCTTCTACTTATCACGGCATAGATTTTGTTTTATAATTTTACACATTTCACAAAACTAACTAACTCATTTACAAAACGTCAGTACTGTAACATTTTTAGTCCGGGGAAAAGCAAAGGAAAGTTTTTTGAGTAAAGAATCATTTTACCTTAAAAATATAATGAATAAAAATTATTAATTTATGTGAACATCTTAGTTTTCTGTAATAGTTTCACCATAACCTACTGTATGTTAGACGACATGCTAAGCTGCAAGTGTTAGAGTACCGGTAGGTTATAGATGAAATTTTAAATTAAAAGTTTAATAAAAGGAATTAAATTATTGACATAACATTACATTCTGCTCCCAGTTTCATAAATATAATTACAAATGTTGTTTGTTATTAATTAATGTACATTTAGGCAATTTTTTTTTCAATTTCCAATTTTGAACAAAAATTTCCGAAATTCCTGTTTTATCGTTAAATGAATACCTAAGTATATATACATATAAATACCTAAGATGATAAAATGTTTTATGAGAACTAATAAATATTGCTACTTGTTCATCACAATTAATGTTGATTACAATTTAGGGGGGGGGGGGGGGGGGTACACCTTTTTTTCGGTCAAACGTTGAACAAAAATTTAATTGACGTTTCTGATGCAAAATTTAATGGAGATTTCGAATCCGCAATCGGTTTCTTTATTATCGAGGATACGGATAGGGCTACTTCGTCAGCCTCGTCGAAAAAGATAACCAGTACCGGTACCGAAAAAATTTCCGAAAAATTTTCTCAATAAATATCATTTTATTGCATTAAAATTCAATTTTTTCGCAATAATATTAGCCGACTATTTAGATCAAAAATATATTATTGAAATAAAATACTAAAAGTATGCCATAGAGGGGGGCTAAAAATGCCAGAAACGGATTCAGCGTCCGAAAAAAACCCCAGGTAGTGAACATTTTTATTAACACATTGTCAGAAGCGATAGAGTGTGAGATAATCTATAAAATCTTGTTTTGCAATCTTTAACTGCGTTTTTCTCAATAAAATATTTTTTCATTTTGCCAGCACTAAAATCCCTACTAGTCCGTCAGTTTTTAATAATTTACCTTGTAATTTGAATACAACCTACAAAGCGATCACTAAACAGCTGCGGCGTGCCATCCCTGCGTGAACCGCCAGGTCTCTGTTTGAGCGATGGGAAGCGGGTAGATGGTGTAACATTAGTTCCTTGGAGCCAGGGAAGAACACTTACCTGGGATGCCACAGTAGTCGACCCACTGGCCCCCAGCCATCTCAGAATAAGCCAAACCATTGGTGGTCGCATAGCCGAGGATCAGGAGAAAGTAAAGATTAGGAAGTATCAGGAGTTAATTGATCGGGGCTATCAGTTCGAACCAGTTGCCTTTGAGACATTTGGCCGCCCCGGTCCGAGAACAGTCGGGATGAGGCTCCACGCCAACACACATGAGCCCCGTTCTCATGGCTTCTTACTACAGCGTATCCTGATAGCTATCCTGATCGGAAACACTGCTTCGATATTGGGAACCAGCGAATCATTAACTGAAGGCCTCTACGATATTTTAGAGGTGTAGTGAAGCATCTGAGGCTTATCTCGTTGGATTGTTTGAGGACACGAATCTGTGCGCTATCCACGCCAATCGAGTTACCATAATGACGAAGGATATCCAAACTGGCCCGTAGGATAAGAGGCAAGAGGGCGTAAGGACCCGCAACAGTTTTAGACGTTATGTATCAGAAAACATTTACTTGTATTCGTTATAGAGAACATGGACTCGTATTCATTTATTTAGTTAATTTGATCGGTATTACTACACCTTGGGTCACATTTGTTTATGTATGATTAGCTAGGCAATATAGATATTGTATAGGCATACCGCTGTTGCCTACCAACTCATAAAATAAATAACACCTACAGGACATGACAGGGATTCGAAATTATAGAGGAAATTTTGAGATTCGTATTGCAGCGCTGGTTTTTCGTAAAAATTTAGAACTTTTTTCACGAAATTCGAATTTTCGACATTTCTCAGGTTGACGATAAAATATGAAAAAAAAACCCTATATAATTATTAATAAACGTCGTCTAGAGAAGCTCACCAGCAAATTTCGAGTTACCTCGATAATTTGTAACGAAGCCTTGGGGTTTTTTTTTTACGAAAATTCTAAAAATTCGAATAAAATTGGCGGGAAATTCAAATTCGAATATTTCTCTAAAAATTCACCTTCGCAATTAAATAAGGCATATGGAAAATTTCAAGCCAAATTGATTGAACCAAATGCATTTCAGACACAAAAAACTGAAGGTGTGTCAAAAAGGTTTACCCCCCATTAATATCAATTTATGTATACAGTATATTAAAATAATCAAAAACTGTTTCACTCTCTTCAATCTGGCGTAAACATTCAATTGTCGATCGAAGTTCACAACAATACTTCAAAGGACAGCTGTGAAGCTCAAACTACGCAATACTGAGTAACATTAGCATCACATCAACGCCATGGTAGAAAAAACACCGGAATCAAATTCTCATCATATTTCCAAGTTTCGATTACCGAAAACTAAAGTTTATCCAGAGTTTAATTTATGTGACAAAACTAACAATGTTGACACTGAAATGGAAGTTAAGGATGGAAGTTATATGTTCAGTAGTTTACATTTCGGTTTAAAAGCGATTGGAATAAAGGTCCACACATCATCAGCAACGGGAAGGGAGAAGAATAGCATAAAAGATATAATCGTTAACAATGCTACAACTACAATCGTCAGTGTGATTGTCATCTTAAGTTCTGCGAAAACCGTATTTAATCTAATAAAAGATTTGATACAAGATGGATGGCAAAGTGAAACTGATTTGTTCAACCTTATACATGTTTCATTTATTCTACAGTGTCTATGTAGTTACTTTAATCTTCTATATTGCTTCACAAAGACCAGTTATCTTCAAACGTTTTTATCCAAATGTCGTGTTTTTGCAGTTAATTCGCACGCTTGTCCATATTTTAACAAAATGGTGGATAATATGAAACGAGATAGCTTCATGATCACAATGATAGGTACTGCTTTTGTTGTTATTAACGTTGGGGTTAGTTCGTTGTTTGAAATCCACAGCGGAATATATTTCTTAGATATTCCACTATCTGTTATACCTAAAGATGAAACCAACACTGCAACCTTCTATGTCCTCTGGATCTTTGCTATAGTGATGAATGTAAGTAAGTATTCAATTAGTGTGGATCGTTAATTGTATAATTAATTAATAATTTCGAAGTATACGTTAGTGTTAAATAAAAGTAGGGTAGCAGTTTGATGATATTAAAAAGGAGAAATATAAGAGCCTTGGGCAAAAAGAAAGGGTGCAAGTGACAACGGAAGGTGAACCGAGAACATAACAAACCGACTTGCATTTCCCATTTGCACTACTTAATAAATAATTGTTGACATTTTGAAACAGTGGGGATACATTAGAATAAAAAAACTTTAAAAATAAAGCAAATTTAAAATACTAAAAGTGAAGATATATTATGTAGGCTATTATTTCCTTGAAATGCGACTCAAAATAGCGATAATTTAAGGAATTTTATTGCTACACAATTCCAGCAACAAAAAATGTTTAGAGAGATTCACAACAGACTGATGAAACTATAAATAATATATACGTTGTATTCGGGGAATTCGATATTTGCAATTGTTATTAATTATTAATGCATGTACAGTACTTTGAAATTATTATTTAGAAAGGTAATTCTTAATCACAAATTACGGCCTAAAGAAACATATAAAATGTAGCCTACATGGATGTGTCCACAGATTACAGATGACCCAATACGGTCTCTCAGGGCTTCAAGGACGAAGGCCCGAATGTGGCAAAAAAGTATTGATAGATTTAGGGAAATAAGCAGTTTACAGTGGCAAGTTATTCTAACCAAAACAATAAATAAATGAGCGAAACCTCCTCTTTTTGTTAGACTAATATCTGCTACCAGAGGGTAGAGGCTGGGCGCTACTCCTATCTGCTACCCGAAGGTAGGGGTGGGCGCTACTCCTATCTGCTTCGCCATTGGTAGGGGTGGGCGCTACTCCTATCTGCTACACGAAGGTAGGGGTGGGCACTACTCCTATCTGCCTCCCGAGGGTAGGGGTGGGCGCTACTCCTATCTGCTACCCGAAGGTAGGGGTGGGCGCTACTCCTATCTGCTTCCCGGGGGTAGGGGTGGGCGTTACTCCTATCTGCTAACCGAAGGTAGGGGTGGGCGCTACTCCTATCTGCTACCCGAAGGTAGGGGTGGGCACTACTCCTATCTGCTACCCGAAGGTAGGGGTGGGCGCTACTCCTATCCCTTGTTTTGCTTTCATTAATTCAACTGGTCCTCATTTTATCATCCCCCGTAGAAGAAAAGTTGAGTGGACCATGGCGGGGCTCGAACCCTAAACCAATAGAGTGCAGGCCAGGCGCTGTTACACCAACCGTCTACTTATAGCGGTCAATAGTCAGACTGGTTATAGTAAATTTCTTGACATGACGAAATAGCACCTCCAATAACCACAGTACAATCAGACGCACCAGTTGTTACTTAAATATTATATTTTCAGTGTTTTACACTAATGGTTTGGATTCTAACGAATGGCTACTTTATCGCCATCTGCCTGTTTCTAAAGCGGGCCTTTAGGTGTTTTATGACGTTCAAACTCGGACCGATAACTGAAACTAAAGGATTCCCAACGGATCTGCCTACGACAATTTACTGGTGAGTATAGTTTTGTGTATAATAAGAAAATTAAAAATATATATTTCTGGAATAATTTAGACACCAATACCGCGTTCTGTGAGTGATAATACCAAAACCAATATAGGACAATATGAAATGGGTAATAACGGAGCATGCAATATTAGCTACCGAGCGAGATATGGTTTTACTGAATAAAGTGGAGATGGCTGGTACGGAGGTTGGATTGCATATAAATGCTACCAAGACCGAATTCATGACTTTTAATGTTCATTTGTAAATCTTCAGATTTAATTACTGTAAGAAAGTCGTGCCTGTTTGTCTGTTTGTTTGTCAGACGAAAGGCTCCGAAAATATCCGGTCAATTGGTTGTTTTTAGTACCCTCCTATAGTGTATGGTCTGAATGTATGTATAAAGTAATTTTCAAAAAAAATACAGTGATTCGTTTTGGCAAAAAATGAAATAAAACGAGAAAAGTGCCATAGACGCAATGGTAAAATAACACCAATAACAGCTGGTGTTCATGATGAAAAATGGCTTACGCAATGGATTTCTACATAGGCTTAGTATAAATCGATGGGTTTGCCAAGATAATTGTGGGGCGAGCCACGAAGTGGGCGAAGCCTTAGCATATGGGTGCCATTGGCGAGTTGACTGTCGTCGGCGTCTGTCGTCGTCGTAAATTTTTGATCGCTAATAACTCAGTTATTCCTCGATGAAATTAAACGAAACTTGGTATGTATGTAGTCCATCAAAAGTTTATAGAGAATCTGAAGTTTGGTCAAAAACGAATGAACGCAACGTGGCACAAGAGGAAGACGAGTATTGTGTTGAAGACTTCTGACTAACGGCAGACAACTCGTTAATGGTGCCCATATGTTAAAGGCTTTGTTCACTTTGTGCTGCGCGAAGGTCCCACGAACGTGTACTTAGTACACCCATACTGTGTATACTTAGTACTGCCTAAACTCTACTCCCTTTCAAACTTGAAATTCTTCATAGGGTAGCATTAGTGTGTGATAAATATTTTATACAGCTGATAGCCTTCTCAGTCAAGGTATGGGCGAAGGTGAATTTCTTACTAATTCCAGGTTAATGAATTTTAGAACTGTAGGCCTTCAACAACTGTAGATATACTGTATAAAACGGATATAACTGTATAGATTGAATCTGAAGACAGAAGATTTACATCCCGCGTGCTTGCACGCTACTAGTGGAAACTTAAGACATAGAAGTTAGGAAAGCAAAGGCATGGGTAGTTCTATCAAAAATATATACCATCTGGAATTCAGATCTCTCCAGGCGCCTGAAGACCAAGTTCTTTCGAGCCACAGTGGAAAGTGTTGGGGCCTACTTTTATACGAGGGTGAAACCTGGACACTGACTAAATCACTTGAACAACGAATTGATGGTTGCTACACAAAACTACTAAGGGCACCCCTAAACATCAGCTGGAGACAACACATGACAAACGCCGAGCTTTATGGTACAATACCACCTGTATCAACCACCCTCCGTGAACGCAGATTAAGATTCAGTGGGCACTGCTGGCGAAGTAAAGACGAGGTCATACCAGATCTACTTCTCTGGCAACCAACTCATGGAAAGCGTAGTCGTGGATGACCGGCCATAACATATATAGATCAACTTGAAAGGGATACTGAACTTGGGAGAAACGAAATTGCGACAACTATGGAGAATCGGAAGACTGGAAGGATCTCATTTCCACTGTCCGAGTTCGCTCGACCTAGTAGTAGTAGTAGTAATAACGGAGAATGAAATATTAGCTACCGAGTGAGTCATGGTACGATGTGAGAAGGTGTTGATGTGACGATGTTTTATATTATTGGATGAAAAACAGTTAGAGAACAATATAGTGTCAAACACAGCATATTAGCTGAAGCCCAAATAAGTGCAATTATTATATGGTGAAGGATATTGTACATGTACATGTACAATAGCGAGGTAGTATACATCCGGTATAATTAGATGACAACCATTGTTAAACAAATAGAGCGACAATATTGTGTTAGGTGTTAGAAGTAAAGGGTCCTCCATGCCTGAAATGAGTATCTGTAGTGCCCTGATTTACAGTAAAGGTGGCTAACGTGCTTATAGTAGAATGACAAGATGTTGGTAGTTATTGGTAATTATCTGGTGTATTTAACATGTCGATATTGGATGTGTACTTCATTCTTGAGTGTACATCAAATTTCACCTAGCCATGCCTTTATTGATATTTGAATGGTTATTTATTGGTGTCCGCAGCGTACTTGCGATAACACTATAATTGGTGAGATAGTATACAGTAAACTAGTTGTTGATATCAGAACAACATACATTGCCAGTCAAACACGTTCGTGGGGTCTTCGCGCAGCACGAAGTGAGCAAAGCCTTTAGCATATGGGTACCATTAACGAGTTGTCTGCCGTTAGTCAGAAGTCTTCAACACAATAATCGTCCTCCTCTTGTGCCTCGTTGCGTTCGTTCGTTTTTGACGAAACTTCAGATACTTTCTAAACTTTTGAAGGACTACATACATACCAAGTTACGTTTGATTTCATCAAGGAATAACCGAGTTATTAGCGATCAAAAATTTACGACGTCATACGACGACGACAGACGACGACGATTAGATAACTCGTTAATGGCACCCATATGCTAAGGCTTCGCTCACTTCGCTGCCTTGCCGCGGCATGACTGGTCCTCTCTGTTGCAACAGCCAAGTGTGAGATCCAGCTTCACACTACAGCTGAGCAACAGGTATGAGGCTCTTTCCTCTGAGGCGGCAGATCACTGTGAGGGCTATACTGCCTTCACAGAAGCAGTTAAGGTAGCAGCTGCAGAACCAGTTCCTATATACCCTCGAAACAGGAAACGGGCCCCCTGGACTGACAACAATATTCAGAAGTGCCGAAATGACCTCTACAAGGCGCAGAAAGAGTCCCGACTCAAACAGACTACAGCGGCCAAGAATGCAGTTAAGGCTGCATCTAGGTCCCTGAACAGGCAGTACTCTGTTAATGTACAGGAGCTAATAAACCAACAGGTTGATGCCATTAATGATGCTGACGACAGCAGGCAATCATCCCAGGCATGGAGATCGATCAACTTGCTTGCTGGTCGAAAAAGCCAACCAACCACCAAGGTTAAGGCTGAATCACCATCCGATCGCCTCAATGGTTGGAAGGCCCACTTTGAAAAGCTCCTCAATAATGACAGGGTTTTGCCTGATAACTTTATAGAAGTAAAAGTGTCTGAGTCTGTACTCCCAGATATTCCCATTGGTGATATCTCCTTTGCAGAAGTGAAGGCTGCTGCAAAGAGCATTAAGACCAATCGTGCCAGTGGAGTAGATGGTATTCCCCCTGAGGTCTTTAAAATACCTGAGTGTTTAAAGCTCATCTATCCCATCATAGTAGACATGAACTGTACAACAAGAGTCCCACAAGAAATGAAAACAATAAGTTGGTGCCAGTTCCCAAGAAGGGCAACCTAACACTCTATGGTTCTTTTCGGGGAATCTCATTGATCTCGATTGCTGCAAAGCTATACAATAGAATTATATTAAATCGCATCAGGTATCCCATTGAGAGACTGCTCCGTGGAAATCAGAATGGGTTCCGTAAGGTCGTGGGACCATGGAGCCCATTTTGGCACTTAGAAGGATAATTGAAGAGTTATCAAAAAAGAAAGACAGGCATCTGGCTGTTATCTTTGTTGACTTCGATTCGCTTTACCTTTGATTCAGTCTCTCGCTCACGTATGTTCAGCATACTTTCATTATATGGGATTCCTGATGAAATTATTGCAGCAATCAGATCAGTATACGATGGTTCGACAACATTTGTGTCTACTGTTGACGGTGACACAGAACCATTTGAAGTGTTATGGGGCGTCCTCCAAGGAGACACACTTGCACCATTCTTGTTCATTATTGTGGTTGACTATGTTCTACGCATGTCCTTAGATCATCATAATGATGATGGGGTGATGATAACTCCACCTACTGGCTCCAGAAGTCGAGGAAATCCTGCCAAGTACCTAACTGATCTAGACTTTGCTGATGACTTAGGAGTACTCTCAGAATCATTAGAGGGAGCCCAGCAGCTCCTCAGCTCATTAGAACATGCTGCTTCTAGTGTTGGTCTTTTTATTAACTCCAGAAAGACCAAAATTCTGACAGTTAACTTTGAAAGTCCTCAGCAAGTCTCTGATCGGATGAGCATAAGCTCAAAGGATGGTATGCTTGAGCATGTGGACGACTTCTGTTACCTGGGATCATGGATCCGGAAGTCAGGTGAGGACCTTCGAATACGTAAGGGAAAGGCATGGGCAGCCTTGAATAGGCTTTCCAGGATTTGGAAGTCACTGAGAATTAATCGGAAACTTAAGGTCCGGTTATTTAGAGCAGCAGTAGTTACAGTACTCCTCTATGGGAGTCCATGCTGGGCTCAAACTGCTGAGGACACCAAATCTCTGGACGGCACATTTACAAGAATGCTACGCCGGGTTCATTGTGTCAAGTTCAATGCACACATCTCCAACCAGACACTATATAACATTGGAGGTGTCTCATTGGTTCCCCCAAGCTTGACACTAGAACAAAATCTCCTCCGCTTTGCAGGACATTGCTTTCGCCGTGAGGACCAGCCAGTGCATAATCTTGTACTTTGGCAGCCTCATGGAGTGAATAAGCATGGTGGACAGCCCATGACTTTCTTGAGACGCATCTTAAAGGAAACTGGCCTTGAAGATGCGGATGATCTAGAAAATGTTATGGGTGATAGGGAGTTGTGGCGGTGCAATTTTGTCGATAAGCCGGCACAGCATTCTTAAAAATGCAGCTGCAATGCAGCATGCCGATCCTAGTAGTAGTAATGGCACCCATATGCTAAGGCTTCGCTCAATTCGTGGCTCGCCCCACAACCATTCGTAATCATGTAACTTCCTATGGGCTCCACATATTCGGGAATGTCGGAATATCCAACAGCAGGTTCCCTGTCCGAATCCAGAGGTGTGTTTAGATGGGAGGCAGATATTTAACTGTAGAGGAACACTCAGGAATCAGTTTAGAGACTTTCGATATACTCACCATCGAAGAAAGTCCCTAACACTTTCTTAATCTACTGATACTGTAAGTTTTGGGGTTTTGTGTATGAGGTGCCAAAAATTGGTCCATGATTTAGGCGTGTCTTTATTACAGGTACGAATATCTCTCAGAAACTGTGAAGGATGCTGATCGAATATTTTCGTTACCACTTTTGACTCTTTATTTTACAAACAGCGTCAACCTAACACTTCAACTCTACTTCTTCTTAAGTAAAGGAGCCACCTTTTTTCTAGAAGAGCCATTACTCGCAGTAGTTATTCTGCAATGGGCAGCCGTTATGGTCGGCCAAATATTCCTAATTTCATTTCTTTCCGCTGCTCTAAACGATGAGGTGGGTTTATAAAAGACGAACCACTTACTGTATGGCATACTTTTATTATTTTTATTCGACATTTTAATTCCCCTTGATATTCTTCTGAATTTAGCCGCGAGATAAATGTTTAAACTCGCGAGAAAATTATTAAACACGCGAGAAAATTATGAAACTCGCGAGATAATGATTAAATTCGCGAGAAAATTATTAAACTCGCGAGATAAATGATTATACTCGTGAGAAAATTATTAAACTGCGAGAAAATAATTAATCTCGTGAGGTAGATGATTAAACTCGCGAGAAAATGGTTAATCTCGCGAGAAAATAATTAAACTCGCGAGATAGATGATTAAACTCGCGAGAAAATAAATAATCTCGCGAGATAAATGATTAAACTCGCGAGAAAATAATTAATCTCGCGAGATAAATGATTAAACTCGCGAGAAAATAATTAATCTCGCGAGATAAATGATTAAACTCGCGAGAAAATAATTAATCTCGCGAGAAAATTATTAAACTCGCGAGAAAATAATTAATCTCGCGAGATAATGGGACAAAAATGTTTCAAAGACACCTCATTTTATAAACTACGATAACACAGTAGGCCACCTCAAATAAATTAATTAATTTCCTGTTAGGCCTACTCATTGTGGCTGCATTCAACCATTGCTTACAACAATTATTATTATAAAATTTTATATCTCCAATAATTCCTTTTAAAAAAGGGGAAATCAATTAATATCGAGCTCGGTCTTCATTGCTGACCCAGACAAGAAGACACATCTACTTGTCAATCTTAACATAGTTTATGGGCTACTGTATGTGATTTTATTTTTATAGCGCAGTAAATTCAGGTACAAAGAGAGAGACAGACACGGTTACTTGTATTCATTCAAGAGTCTCATTATCTTTTACTTAGGCACAAAGGCCGTTGGATATTCTATTTAAAGCCCAAATGTCTAAAGCGACAGAGCTTGATCTCCTACATCTAAACATTTTCCTTCACAAAGTCAACGGCAGGGACGTTGGATTCACTTGCTATGGGATGTTTCTAATAACAAGGCCATTGCTTTTAACTGTGAGTATTTTTGATATTTATTCAAAAGTGTCAACATCTAATTTATAGGGGCCTACGCGGTATTCAATAGAGCAGTAAATTATCCTTCATATGTCTACTCTAAATGTGTAACCGAATGTAATCGATTTTTCGCGCCTCCGTAGTCAAACATACAAAAATACAATCCGTCGGGATTCTGATTTAAAAACGAAATAATCACTACACGATTATTCCCTTTCTTCCCTCCCCCACCGCAATATTCATCTCAGAATATATCCAATATCCCAATATCATGACTCTTCCCATCCCAGACATCCTTAGCCGGCCTTATCCACCAACTTGGATCAGTATTACCGGCTACTCCCCCATGAGTTATTGCAAACTTTCCAACCCAATAGGGAGGCAAACATACAACCTCCCTCCTCTCTCATTGGCCCTACTACTAGGATCGGCATGCTGCATTGAAGCTGCATTTTTAAGAATGCTGTGCCGGCTTGTCAACAAAATTGCGCCACCACAACTCCCTATCACCCATGACATTTGCTAGATCATCCGCATCTTCAAGGCCAGTGTCCTTTAAGATGCGTCTCAAGAAAGTCATGGGCTGTCCACCATGCTTATTCACTCCATGAGGCTGCCAAAGTACAAGATTATGCACTGGCTGGTCCTCACGGCGAAAGCAATGTCCTGCAAAGCGGAGGCGATTTTGTTCTAGTGTCAAGCTTGGGGGAACCAATGAGATACCTCCAATGTTATATAGTGTCTGGTTGAAGATGTGTGCATTGTACTTGACACAATGAACCCGGCGTAGCATTCTTGTGAATGTGCCATCCAGAGATTTGGTGTCCTAAGCAGTTAGAGCACAGCATGGACTCCCATAGAGGAGTACTGGAACTACTGCTGCTCTAAATATTCGGACCTTAAGTTTCCGATTAATTCTCGGTGACTTCCAAATCCTGGAAAGTCTATTCAAGGCTGCCCATGCATTTCCCTTACGTATTCGAAGGTCCTCACCTGACTTCCGGATCCATGATCCCAGGTAACAGAAGTCGTCCACATGCTCAAGCATACCATCCTTTGAGCTTATGCTCATCCGATCAGAGACTTGCTGAGGACTTTCAAAGTTAACTGTCAATATTTTGGTCTTTCCGGAGTTAATAAAAAGACCAACACTAGAAGCAGCATGTTCTAATGAGCTGAGGAGCCGTTGGGCTCCCTCTAGTGATTCTGAGAGTACTCCTAAATCATCAGCAAAGTAGTACTGGTCAGTATCAGTTAGGTACTTGGCAGGATTTCCTCGACTTCCGGAGCCAGTAGGTGGAGTTATCATCACCCCATCATCATTATGACGATCTAAGGACATGCGTAGAACATAGTCAACTACAATTATGAACAAGAAAGATGCAAGTGTGTCTCCCTGGAGGACGCCCCATAACACTTCAAATGTTTCTGTGTCACCGTCAACAGTAGACACAAATGTTGTCGAACCATCATAATACTGATCTGATTGCTGCAATAATTTCATCAGGAATCCAATATAATGAAAGTATGCTGAACATACGTGAGCGAGAGACTGAATCAAAGTCCTTGAAGAAGTCAACAAAGATAACAGCCAGATGCCTGTCTTTCTTTTTTGATAACACTTCAATCATCCTTCTAAGTGCCAAAATGGGCTCCATGGTCCCACGACCTTTACGGAACCCATTCTGATTTCCACGGAGCAGTCTCTCAATGGGATCCCTGATGCGATTTAATAGAATTCTATTATATAGCTTTGCAGCAATTGAGATCAATGAGATTCCCCGAAAAGAACCATAGAGTGTTAGGTTGCCCTTCTTGCGAACTGGCACCAACTTATTTGTTTTCATTTCATTTCAACACGCCAACCTCACCCAGCTATCACCTCCACTCAGTTACCAGCAAAGGAATAATTGAGAGTCACCTTCAAACTCTATGGTCGTGCATCTATAAGCAGTTATTGGTCAGATTGTTACATGGGTTGAACGTAAAATCTCTGCACGAGAAAGACAAACCCTATTTAGGTGATAATTAGGGGTCAACCCCCATATTGACCCCACACCGGGATTAAAAAGGGCCACATTTGGATAGAGAGATAGAGTCTTCCACCCCATCTGCCTTAAGTAAGCTCTGCTCCTAAAGTCAGTAAAAGTTTATCCTAGAAGTGAGCGCTGCTCCAAGGTTGGACTGGGCGTCTTTGTTGCTGGGCCGGGCCCTAATAAGGCTTTGCGGTCGCCAGGAAGGTAAGACGATTCCGCCTTGGTTTGAATTTTACTGGCTAATTAGCCCAGAGCGCTTGTGTGCCCACTTTGCCCACTGGCTACTTAGTTCGTCCTATAGGCCACTGCGCCACCGCATGCGGGATCCACGCAGACAGTGGGATGTACCACGGACGATGGCGAATAATATTCGCGTCCGGACCCATCCCATGACTGTCGCGTAAGGTTTCCCCCAGGATGCATGGAGTCTGGTGGCTATGACTCTGAGCAGTCTATTGGCCTGCGGTGCCAACACTCCGTCGCACGAAGCCACGAAGGGAGAGAAATCGCCGCGACGAGCTGCTACAGCAGCCGCGTACAGCCGCTTCTTCTCATCCTCCGCCACCTCGAGAACGGTCATAGGGGCGCGGTTAACGTACGACTCGGCGTCAAGGTTGGTTGACCTGATATCGATCAACGCCTGAGTCTGCACATTAAACGCGCCCCTAATCCCTACATCGCACCGCAGCCCTGTCCCGTCACCTTCACTGCTCCCTTACTACAAATAAATTATTATTGTTATATTATTATTATAAATTATGTAATACATTTTCAGGTAGCCGGGGTTTTCTTTACGTATTTCACTGTTATTTATCAGCTACAACCGCCAACACCTGCGTGAAGTTCATCGCTACCGGTATTATTCGTCGTCAGACAAAAGGAAGATAAGATGACTTTTATTCACCAACATATGTTAACCTATCCTCACAAATAACTCGTAAAGTCTCACGTTTATTTCTAATTATTCATTTATTTATATATATTATTATGATTATGTTGCTTCATATTAATCGAAAAATACAATAATCGTTGCTATGTTACGAACTGCAAAGTAATTACTAACTTAGTAACAATAGACTTCTAGAACACTTCTAGAATATCTCCATTGGCGATAGCCATTGTTGGGTAAGTATAAGATTGTACAACAGGTGATACAGTAACTGAAATTAATTACATAACGAGGATATGAATTTCATCAATATTTCTATAGTTAAGCGGCTTAACGCTTAGCGAAAAAATTATGACAAAAGTGCCATGTTGTTTGTAAGAAACTAAGGGTAAAAAGATTATAAAAATCCCACGATACAAAAAATAAGTGTTGGTGGACTTATATTTACTGAAGGAAATTCTAAAGAAATTAGATTAATGACAGCCATAAAAGGGAGAATAAGGACCGAAATAGTGATGTTCTAGAATAATTTAATTAATTGTGCAATATTCTGTGATTCAATAGGAAACAATTTACACTGACATGTCGCCTATTATGTTGCTATAACCTCTGTAACTAGAAGTAGCATGCTATTTTTAAATATATCCAAAATTGCCCAATACCAATTTATTAAGGGAAAAAATTATTAATACGAAAGGGAATATCCACTGCAAGGAAAATATATAATTTACACTAATAGTATAGTGTAAATTGTAGTGGAAATTATTCACATAATAAAATTGGGATTGCTGTATTGATTTTAGGTGTCAAATTTAAATATTTATTTGTTTTAATAGCTTGAAAGATAGTTTGAAAAATAGCTGAGATATGAGCGTTCAAATCTTGCATGGTTTTGCACCGGCGCGAGGCTATTTTATTCTATTTCATAAATAAACCATATTCTGGAACATTTTTTAAATGTATGAATAGCTACGTAATAGTATGATTAAAGATGTAATGCATTGTTGCCCAGCTACGTATTTGGATAAACGCTTGTAGCTAAAGATTGAAAGCAAAAATACAAATTCTGGCTCATCCAGTCAGTGGACGGGAAGTGAAACTATCTCTGTTTCAAATTTCATTCAATCTCATTAAGATATGTAGAAAAATTAGGGGGGGGGGGTGTTACTGAATTACGACACTATATTCTGGAACATGGTGTATATGTATACACTTGGCATCACTACCATTGCATGGTTTTGGTACATGTGCATGAACTTTGGTCCACTACACATGTGCGGAGAACCCAATTACCATTTCATGTGAGGTACCTGGTGCATGGTAGATTAAATTGATTCAATTTATTATATTGTGTATAATGTAGGACTTTATCTCACGCCGGTCCCGAGTGCTCATATTTACACGAACGAGATTTAAAACGAGGGACCGAAGTGAGATAACGGTACATTATACACAATATAATATGTTGTTTTATTGTTAAATTTCTGGATTACTTAACAAAGATGTATAATAGATAATAGTACCCATTTCTTATATTTGTATGTTTTGTTCAGGATTCACAAACATTTTGCCATTATATATCAAATTTCTAGAACTATGTTCTAGACCTCTTAAAAATGTTACAGAAAAAAATTCTGGAACATTTTGATAAACCAGCAGACATGTTCTAGAACAACAATTTAAAATAACAAAAACTAGGGCTAGAGTTCCGGATGCAGTAGCATTTGATATTTTGATACTAATTAATGAAATGATGTACTTTTTGCATAGAAATATCACCTTTAGCACATCAAAATTGTGTTCTAGAACATTATTAGCTAATCGACTAGCTAGTAATTTTAAAAACATGATTTATTATATATAACATTTTTTTGAAATTTCTATAAATGCTGCAATTTTTTTGTGTTCTAGAACATTTAGTAGATATGTTTTTTTATTTTTATGGTAGCTAGTTTTTACTACGGTACGGTACCTACTATTTTTTGTAATTATAAAAAAATGTGAAAACATTGATATTTCATGTTTAAACTGTTACATATTAATGACAAAAAATATTGATGATATTATAGCATTTTACATTTTTTGCATGGTAACAAACAATGATTTATGTTAAAAAACTATAGCTTTTTTTAATTACTATCCATTTGAAATTTGAAAAATGACTAGCTATATTTTCTAGAACATTATATTTTTTATTTTATTAATGTTCTAGAATAGTGTATAATAATTATATTTTGTTCTAGAACTCTACAATGTTGCCATGGTAGGTAGCAATGATTTATGTTATAAAAATGCGACTGCATGAGTGCATACGGAACTGTTCCCAAAACTAGCTCCTCTAGTTTATTAATTTAGAACTATTATAAATAAAAAATGTAATATAATTTTAAAAATAATAGCTAACATGTTGACGATCATACTAGCTAGTAGCTAGTATAAAAAAAAGTACCTTATATTAGGCAATTTCCTATATTAGGTAACTGCAACAAGAAATAGCACTCTGTAATTAATAGTAACCAAGACAACGTAAGCGATAAATAAATAGGTGGATTACTTACGGTTCGTCCATAGACGAGCCATATGTTTAAAGAGTGATGCTTCTCGTGATTCAGTTCAACCTTAAGGTTGCATAGCTCCTCTTTAAGGATGTAATTTTGGTGTTTAATTTAGTAAATTTAAATTGCAACACCATTGTTATTCATTTAAGTAATCCAGAAATTTAACAATGAAATAATGAAACTGGCACATTAATGTTAATGAAACTGGCGCATTAATGGTAATGAAACTGGCACATTAATGTTAATGAAACTGGCACATTAATGTTAATGAAACTGGCACATTAATGTTAATGAAACTGGAACATTAATGTTAATGAAACTAGCACATTAATGTTAATGAAACTGGCACATTAATGTTAATGAAACTGGCACATTAATGTTAATGAAACTGGCACATTAATGTTAATGAAACTGGCACATTAATGTTAATGAAACTGGCACATTAATGTTAACTGGCACATTAATGTTAATGAAACTGGCGCATTAATGTTAATGAAACTGGCGCATTAATGTTAATGAAACTGGCACATTAATGTTAATGAAACTGGGACATTAATGTTAATGAAACTGGCACATTAATGTTAATGAAACTGGCACATTAACGTTAATGAAACTGGCACATTAATGTTAATGAAACTGGCACATTAATGTTAATGAAACTGGCACATTAATGTTAATGAAACTGGCACATTAATGTTAATGAAACTGGCACATTAATGTTAATGAAACTGGCACATTAATGTTAATGAAACTGGCGCATTAATGTTAATGAAACTGGCACATTAATGTTAATGAAACTAGCACATTAATGTTAATGAAACTGGCACATTAATGTTAATGAAACTGGCACATTAATGTTAATGAAACTGGCACATTAATGTTAATGAAACTGGCACATTAATGTTAATGAAACTGGCACATTAATGTTAATGAAACTAGCACATTAATGTTAATGAAACTGGCACATTAATGTTAATGAAACTGGCACATTAATGTTAATGAAACTGGCACATTAATGTTAATGAAACTGGCACATTAATGTTAATGAATCTAGCACATTAATGTTAATGAAACTGGCACATTAATGTTAATGAAACTGGCACATTAATGTTAATGAAACTGGCACATTAATGTTAATGAAACTGGCACATTAATGTTAATGAAACTGGCACATTAATGTTAATGAAACTAGCACATTAATGTTAATGAAACTGGCACATTAATGTTAATGAAACTGGCACATTAATGTTAATGAAACTGGCACATTAATGTTAATGAAACTGGCACATTAATGTTAATGAAACTGGCACATTAATGTTAATGAAACTGGCACATTAATGTTAATGAAACTGGCACATTAATGTTAATGAAACTGGCACATTAATGTTAATGAAACTGGCACATTAATGTTAATGAAACTGGCACATTAATGTTAATGAAACTGGCACATTAATGTTAATGAAACTGGCACATTAATGTTAATGAAACTGGCACATTAATGTTAATGAAACTGGCACATTAATGTTAATGAAACTGGCACATTAATGTTAATGAAACTGGCACATTAATGTTAATGAAACTGGCACATTAATGTTAATGAAACTGGCACATTAATGTTAATGAAACTGGCACATTAATGTTAATGAAACTGGCACATTAATGTTAATGAAACTGGCACATTAATGTTAATGAAACTGGCACATTAATGTTAATGAAACTGGCACATTAATGTTAATGAAACTGGCACATTAATGTTAATGAAACTGGCACATTAATGTTAATGAAACTGGCACATTAATGTTAATGAAACTGGCACATTAATGTTAATGAAACTGGCACATTAATGTTAATGAAACTGGCACATTAATGTTAATGAAACTGGCACATTAATGTTAATGAAACTGGCACATTAATGTTAATGAAACTGGCACATTAATGTTAATGAAACTGGCACATTAATGTTAATGAAACTGGCACATTAATGTTAATGAAACTGGCACATTAATGTTAATGAAACTGGCACATTAATGTTAATGAAACTGGCACATTAATGTTAATGAAACTGGCACATTAATGTTAATGAAACTGGCACATTAATGTTAATGAAACTGGCACATTAATGTTAATGAAACTGGCACATTAATGTTAATGAAACTGGCACATTAATGTTAATGAAACTGGCACATTAATGTTAATGAAACTGGCACATTAATGTTAATGAAACTGGCACATTAATGTTAATGAAACTGGCACATTAATGTTAATGAAACTGGCACATTAATGTTAATGAAACTGGCACATTAATGTTAATGAAACTGGCACATTAATGTTAATGAAACTGGCACATTAATGTTAATGAAACTGGCACATTAATGTTAATGAAACTGGCACATTAATGTTAATGAAACTGGCACATTAATGTTAATGAAACTGGCACATTAATGTTAATGAAACTGGCACATTAATGTTAATGAAACTGGCACATTAATGTTAATGAAACTGGCACATTAATGTTAATGAAACTGGCACATTAATGTTAATGAAACTGGCACATTAATGTTAATGAAACTGGCACATTAATGTTAATGAAACTGGCACATTAATGTTAATGAAACTGGCACATTAATGTTAATGAAACTGGCACATTAATGTTAATGAAACTGGCACATTAATGTTAATGAAACTGGCACATTAATGTTAATGAAACTGGCACATTAATGTTAATGAAACTGGCACATTAATGTTAATGAAACTGGCACATTAATGTTAATGAAACTGGCACATTAATGTTAATGAAACTGGCACATTAATGTTAATGAAACTGGCACATTAATGTTAATGAAACTGGCACATTAATGTTAATGAAACTGGCACATTAATGTTAATGAAACTGGCACATTAATGTTAATGAAACTGGCACATTAATGTTAATGAAACTGGCACATTAATGTTAATGAAACTGGCACATTAATGTTAATGAAACTGGCACATTAATGTTAATGAAACTGGCACATTAATGTTAATGAAACTGGCACATTAATGTTAATGAAACTGGCACATTAATGTTAATGAAACTGGCACATTAATGTTAATGAAACTGGCACATTAATGTTAATGAAACTGGCACATTAATGTTAATGAAACTGGCACATTAATGTTAATGAAACTGGCACATTAATGTTAATGAAACTGGCACATTAATGTTAATGAAACTGGCACATTAATGTTAATGAAACTGGCACATTAATGTTAATGAAACTGGCACATTAATGTTAATGAAACTGGCACATTAATGTTAATGAAACTGGCACATTAATGTTAATGAAACTGGCACATTAATGTTAATGAAACTGGCACATTAATGTTAATGAAACTGGCACATTAATGTTAATGAAACTGGCACATTAATGTTAATGAAACTGGCACATTAATGTTAATGAAACTGGCACATTAATGTTAATGAAACTGGCACATTAATGTTAATGAAACTGGCACATTAATGTTAATGAAACTGGCACATTAATGTTAATGAAACTGGCACATTAATGTTAATGAAACTGGCACATTAATGTTAATGAAACTGGCACATTAATGTTAATGAAACTGGCACATTAATGTTAATGAAACTGGCACATTAATGTTAATGAAACTGGCACATTAATGTTAATGAAACTGGCACATTAATGTTAATGAAACTGGCACATTAATGTTAATGAAACTGGCACATTAATGTTAATGAAACTGGCACATTAATGTTAATGAAACTGGCACATTAATGTTAATGAAACTGGCACATTAATGTTAATGAAACTGGCACATTAATGTTAATGAAACTGGCACATTAATGTTAATGAAACTGGCACATTAATGTTAATGAAACTGGCACATTAATGTTAATGAAACTGGCACATTAATGTTAATGAAACTGGCACATTAATGTTAATGAAACTGGCACATTAATGTTAATGAAACTGGCACATTAATGTTAATGAAACTGGCACATTAATGTTAATGAAACTGGCACATTAATGTTAATGAAACTGGCACATTAATGTTAATGAAACTGGCACATTAATGTTAATGAAACTGGCACATTAATGTTAATGAAACTGGCACATTAATGTTAATGAAACTGGCACATTAATGTTAATGAAACTGGCACATTAATGTTAATGAAACTGGCACATTAATGTTAATGAAACTGGCACATTAATGTTAATGAAACTGGCACATTAATGTTAATGAAACTGGCACATTAATGTTAATGAAACTGGCACATTAATGTTAATGAAACTGGCACATTAATGTTAATGAAACTGGCACATTAATGTTAATGAAACTGGCACATTAATGTTAATGAAACTGGCACATTAATGTTAATGAAACTGGCACATTAATGTTAATGAAACTGGCACATTAATGTTAATGAAACTGGCACATTAATGTTAATGAAACTGGCACATTAATGTTAATGAAACTGGCACATTAATGTTAATGAAACTGGCACATTAATGTTAATGAAACTGGCACATTAATGTTAATGAAACTGGCACATTAATGTTAATGAAACTGGCACATTAATGTTAATGAAACTGGCACATTAATGTTAATGAAACTGGCACATTAATGTTAATGAAACTGGCACATTAATGTTAATGAAACTGGCACATTAATGTTAATGAAACTGGCACATTAATGTTAATGAAACTGGCACATTAATGTTAATGAAACTGGCACATTAATGTTAATGAAACTGGCACATTAATGTTAATGAAACTGGCACATTAATGTTAATGAAACTGGCACATTAATGTTAATGAAACTGGCACATTAATGTTAATGAAACTGGCACATTAATGTTAATGAAACTGGCACATTAATGTTAATGAAACTGGCACATTAATGTTAATGAAACTGGCACATTAATGTTAATGAAACTGGCACATTAATGTTAATGAAACTGGCACATTAATGTTAATGAAACTGGCACATTAATGTTAATGAAACTGGCACATTAATGTTAATGAAACTGGCACATTAATGTTAATGAAACTGGCACATTAATGTTAATGAAACTGGCACATTAATGTTAATGAAACTGGCACATTAATGTTAATGAAACTGGCACATTAATGTTAATGAAACTGGCACATTAATGTTAATGAAACTGGCACATTAATGTTAATGAAACTGGCACATTAATGTTAATGAAACTGGCACATTAATGTTAATGAAACTGGCACATTAATGTTAATGAAACTGGCACATTAATGTTAATGAAACTGGCACATTAATGTTAATGAAACTGGCACATTAATGTTAATGAAACTGGCACATTAATGTTAATGAAACTGGCACATTAATGTTAATGAAACTGGCACATTAATGTTAATGAAACTGGCACATTAATGTTAATGAAACTGGCACATTAATGTTAATGAAACTGGCACATTAATGTTAATGAAACTGGCACATTAATGTTAATGAAACTGGCACATTAATGTTAATGAAACTGGCACATTAATGTTAATGAAACTGGCACATTAATGTTAATGAAACTGGCACATTAATGTTAATGAAACTGGCACATTAATGTTAATGAAACTGGCACATTAATGTTAATGAAACTGGCACATTAATGTTAATGAAACTGGCACATTAATGTTAATGAAACTGGCACATTAATGTTAATGAAACTGGCACATTAATGTTAATGAAACTGGCACATTAATGTTAATGAAACTGGCACATTAATGTTAATGAAACTGGCACATTAATGTTAATGAAACTGGCACATTAATGTTAATGAAACTGGCACATTAATGTTAATGAAACTGGCACATTAATGTTAATGAAACTGGCACATTAATGTTAATGAAACTGGCACATTAATGTTAATGAAACTGGCACATTAATGTTAATGAAACTGGCACATTAATGTTAATGAAACTGGCACATTAATGTTAATGAAACTGGCACATTAATGTTAATGAAACTGGCACATTAATGTTAATGAAACTGGCACATTAATGTTAATGAAACTGGCACATTAATGTTAATGAAACTGGCACATTAATGTTAATGAAACTGGCACATTAATGTTAATGAAACTGGCACATTAATGTTAATGAAACTGGCACATTAATGTTAATGAAACTGGCACATTAATGTTAATGAAACTGGCACATTAATGTTAATGAAACTGGCACATTAATGTTAATGAAACTGGCACATTAATGTTAATGAAACTGGCACATTAATGTTAATGAAACTGGCACATTAATGTTAATGAAACTGGCACATTAATGTTAATGAAACTGGCACATTAATGTTAATGAAACTGGCACATTAATGTTAATGAAACTGGCACATTAATGTTAATGAAACTGGCACATTAATGTTAATGAAACTGGCACATTAATGTTAATGAAACTGGCACATTAATGTTAATGAAACTGGCACATTAATGTTAATGAAACTGGCACATTAATGTTAATGAAACTGGCACATTAATGTTAATGAAACTGGCACATTAATGTTAATGAAACTGGCACATTAATGTTAATGAAACTGGCACATTAATGTTAATGAAACTGGCACATTAATGTTAATGAAACTGGCACATTAATGTTAATGAAACTGGCACATTAATGTTAATGAAACTGGCACATTAATGTTAATGAAACTGGCACATTAATGTTAATGAAACTGGCACATTAATGTTAATGAAACTGGCACATTAATGTTAATGAAACTGGCACATTAATGTTAATGAAACTGGCACATTAATGTTAATGAAACTGGCACATTAATGTTAATGAAACTGGCACATTAATGTTAATGAAACTGGCACATTAATGTTAATGAAACTGGCACATTAATGTTAATGAAACTGGCACATTAATGTTAATGAAACTGGCACATTAATGTTAATGAAACTGGCACATTAATGTTAATGAAACTGGCACATTAATGTTAATGAAACTGGCACATTAATGTTAATGAAACTGGCACATTAATGTTAATGAAACTGGCACATTAATGTTAATGAAACTGGCACATTAATGTTAATGAAACTGGCACATTAATGTTAATGAAACTGGCACATTAATGTTAATGAAACTGGCACATTAATGTTAATGAAACTGGCACATTAATGTTAATGAAACTGGCACATTAATGTTAATGAAACTGGCACATTAATGTTAATGAAACTGGCACATTAATGTTAATGAAACTGGCACATTAATGTTAATGAAACTGGCACATTAATGTTAATGAAACTGGCACATTAATGTTAATGAAACTGGCACATTAATGTTAATGAAACTGGCACATTAATGTTAATGAAACTGGCACATTAATGTTAATGAAACTGGCACATTAATGTTAATGAAACTGGCACATTAATGTTAATGAAACTGGCACATTAATGTTAATGAAACTGGCACATTAATGTTAATGAAACTGGCACATTAATGTTAATGAAACTGGCACATTAATGTTAATGAAACTGGCACATTAATGTTAATGAAACTGGCACATTAATGTTAATGAAACTGGCACATTAATGTTAATGAAACTGGCACATTAATGTTAATGAAACTGGCACATTAATGTTAATGAAACTGGCACATTAATGTTAATGAAACTGGCACATTAATGTTAATGAAACTGGCACATTAATGTTAATGAAACTGGCACATTAATGTTAATGAAACTGGCACATTAATGTTAATGAAACTGGCACATTAATGTTAATGAAACTGGCACATTAATGTTAATGAAACTGGCACATTAATGTTAATGAAACTGGCACATTAATGTTAATGAAACTGGCACATTAATGTTAATGAAACTGGCACATTAATGTTAATGAAACTGGCACATTAATGTTAATGAAACTGGCACATTAATGTTAATGAAACTGGCACATTAATGTTAATGAAACTGGCACATTAATGTTAATGAAACTGGCACATTAATGTTAATGAAACTGGCACATTAATGTTAATGAAACTGGCACATTAATGTTAATGAAACTGGCACATTAATGTTAATGAAACTGGCACATTAATGTTAATGAAACTGGCACATTAATGTTAATGAAACTGGCACATTAATGTTAATGAAACTGGCACATTAATGTTAATGAAACTGGCACATTAATGTTAATGAAACTGGCACATTAATGTTAATGAAACTGGCACATTAATGTTAATGAAACTGGCACATTAATGTTAATGAAACTGGCACATTAATGTTAATGAAACTGGCACATTAATGTTAATGAAACTGGCACATTAATGTTAATGAAACTGGCACATTAATGTTAATGAAACTGGCACATTAATGTTAATGAAACTGGCACATTAATGTTAATGAAACTGGCACATTAATGTTAATGAAACTGGCACATTAATGTTAATGAAACTGGCACATTAATGTTAATGAAACTGGCACATTAATGTTAATGAAACTGGCACATTAATGTTAATGAAACTGGCACA
>JAUCBJ010005032.1:0-21620 GCA_032718475.1 Nemertoderma westbladi | reverse complement strand
GGACATCCGTACACTATGTGTCCGGACTGTCTATATCGGACACCGTACACTATGTGTCCGGACTGTCTGTATCGGACACCGTACACCCTGTGTGCGGACTGTCTGTATCGGACACCGTACACTCTGTGTCCGGACTGTCTGTATCGGACACCGTACACTATGTGTCCGGACTGTCTATATCGGACACCGTACACCCTGTGTCCGGACTGTCTGTATCGGACACCGTACACTCTGTGTCCGAACTGTCTGTATCGGACACCGTACACTCTGTGCCCGGACTGTCTGTATCGGACACCGTACACTCTGTGTCCGAACTGTCTGTATCGGACACTGTACACTCTGTGTCCGGACTGTCTAATGTCTATATCCTGAAAGCCTACACTCTGTGTCCGTACTGTCTGTATATCGACACTGTCCAGAATGTGTCCGGACATAAATTTGTCTGTGTTTTCCGTATTAACTTATAGTTAATATAATACAATGATTTCTAACTATCAGGATGGAGCTGTGAAGAAGTCGAATTTCAGGGTAGATGCGAAACAGATGCCAGATTGTCCGTAATTGGCCCAAGAAGGTTCTCATTTTGGACACATTCACTCCACATTCCGACATTCACAGACTTCTACGTTACTTGAAATTGAATAAAATATAACAATAAATTTTATTAGTATAGATTTTATAAGTATTATAATAATTAATAATAATAATAATTTGTGTATTTATATAGCGCAATATACACTTGCCATGATGGTATAGGCGAAAACGCACAGTAAAAATTAATATATTAGAAATCATTACATTAAATAACATTACATTACACAATGCATATGAAATAAAAATGTTAAAATGGAGACACAGGAAACTGGACGCAAATCCCGCCTTGGCGAATTAATATCCCGCCTCAATGTTAAATTTTAAATTTAGGGAAAGGAGCAGGTTACAGTGGCACGTTATTTTTACCAAAACAATAAACTAAACACAATTGAACAGGTTACAGTTTTATTTTCTAGAGTAATCAGCTGTTATTTGCGTCGAATTTCCCCTGGAGAGGGATGAATTTTTATTGCGTCCAGTTTCCCCCCTATCTGGTGAGATGATATGAAAGTCATTATAAAGCAATTAAACAATAACATGGAAAATTTACAAATTATAAACTGATACTTGAGTGTTTAGAGGAAGTGAACTAATGGTTACCACACAAAAATAAGTCACACCATTCCGTTTCACAGCAGACCGATAAGTTACCACATGTCAGGTAACAAATTACCCATTGATTGCTACACGAAAACAATCCCTGTTCACCACCAATACTGACAGGTTGGATATCACAACTCGAAATAAGCAATAATGTTTCCTGTGTTGGAGACCCTATTGAGTAATGCAGCAGTAGCCTCCGGTTATTATCTCTGAATACAACGCAGGTTCTTATACAAGGAAATTTCTCAGACGCAAATTTATGATTAGACATCCCTATACCGTTGGAATGTTTTTGAATTTTGGAATTTGTAAATGATGTAAATACAATAATAATATATTTAAAGTTCAATAATATGACATACTAGGGACATCGGGAAGTCAGTGAACTTTTTAGGATGTTAGTTTTTAGATCAGGGAAAGTGTCAAATAGGCAAGTACATTATCATTCTGACAGAGGGACGTTCAAACATTAAACAAGACCGAGAGACATGTAAGGAAAACAGACAGATAGACCGACTCACCAACCAACCGCGACAGAGAGACAAACAACTGCTCGATATTGCCGAAATAACTTCATTCTGACTATACAACCTGTATCCAACACGTCGCTTTCCTTTGCTTCGTGTCACTCCACTCGCCACACTACTAAAGGTCACATTGGCTGCTGCTGTATACGATTCCATGAGAAACCAGCTCACTAAATTTGTTATTGAGGGTTAAAATATTAAATAACTTTGTTAGATGTACTTACTATAACTGTATCTATTTACACGAAAATTAATGACTCCGGACGGCAAAAATTCGAAAACTTGGAAAAATAAATCAACCATAATGTTGCTCAAAACCGGTTTAATGCTTATACTGTACGTAGGCCTACAATGCTTTTATACCAACAATCAAATATTGGCCTATTGAAAACTTCATGAGGCTTCATACTGTAGAATATCGCACAGTATAAAACGAGGGCAACTTGGTTGGAACTTCAAACGGAATGGAATAACTAAAAGTTTATCCAAAAGAACTTTCAGGTTAGTAAAGTAAACCTGAGGTACAACTGTAATAACTAAATCATTACTGTAAGACCCGCAATTCAATAGGCCTACAGTAGGCCTACTCCCCACTCTATTACTGTATTTCAGTTTACAATAACTCTGCTTTCCGATTGAGTTGATATGTTTTTAAAATATTGTTCTTCATTTTTTAGAAAAAAAAATCACACAAATCTTATAATTAATAGTAACATGTAGGGACCTACATGTTACATGACACCATAAAATTTGTGAATAATAATTAATTATAATAATATTATTATATTACATATTAAATTTAAATCATAAAGTTCTCAAGTTAACAATAAGGATATTTTTTCTGAAGGACATCATTTTAAGTATCATGATGTGAAACTATGTTAGCCAATGAGAAACCCAGGGATCTTAAAATATGGGAAAGGATCAATCAAGTTTACTTCAATTCAACGTTTTCTCAACCAATCATGACAACTTATACGTTCTTATTGGTAAATAATTTATACTTTTGTTTTTAGTGCGTAAGTAAAATAGTAGGGCCTAAGTAAGATTGAACTTCAAGTATTTGTACAGGCTATGCACTTATATGGAAATACGTTATATTATAGTATTATTAATATTATTAAAAAATAATTGTTGGTCGCCACTCATGATGTTCTAGGCGCTATGAATACACATATCGCTAGGAAAATAAATAGATTGTATTAATATTTTGGGCTGATCAATCGTAAGCCTTGCGGAAAAAAGCTGAACAACTAAAACAACTTTGCAACAAATTGATTTCAAAGATTTAGTTTGGCAATATTGTTTCAATAAATAATCCGACTGATGCCCAACTGCCTTCATTGAGGTTTATATTATAGGTATATCTCATTGAGGTACATTGGCTACACCGAAACATGACTTTATATGTAAAAGCAATTCGAATTTCAATCCACGAGGGCTGTGTTCCAGAACGTTTTCACTCACTATAATCCAATCAGAAGAGTCCTGCATTCAAGACATAAAGTGTGCTATATCGTATTAATTCTATAACATCTTATGCAAGAATATCACTCTTAAATTCATGGTTGTATCTTAATATATAATTTACCAATCGACAAATAAATGCAATGGGTATGGGAAGTCAAATACATTCAACGAAAAAACGAGCTGTTTACAGCTTAATATCAATTAATTCCTACCAGTACTAGGGCCATCTTCATGTACATAGTAATTAAGTAAGTTGTAAGTAAGTCAGATATAGTGAAAACTAAATTACATTAGTTACTTAATTTCGTAATTAAGTTACATGTACATGTAACTTTAATTTTGTGTCGGTTCTGTTTGTCTAAATTCGTTATCCTGGAGATGGACCTAGTAGTGGCAGAATGTAATTGATATAAAGCTCTAAAGAGCTCGTTTTCTCGTAAGTCACCAGATGGCAGTTAAAACTTCAAAAAGGTAGTTTCAATCGGATCTTACGATGATTGCCATTAAATCTGCATGCCGCGGACTGAATGTTTCCGACATTGTCGTAAAAGTCTGACATAAGTGGGACAATCAATACCTGTAATGGGAATTGTAATGAAAATAAATAACATAATTTGTTCATTTTCAACAGAACATTTTATTACTAAAAATGGAGCGATCGGATTAATTGTTTTAACCATTCTTAATGAAAATATTTTATGGCAAATTACACTCAACATATCCTCATTGATGTTGGGCATGAATCAGATTACTGATGACAATAAAATCACGCATACATACTAAACTCACACAAAACATTTATTTTATCGTGCCTTATTTGGTTCAGTGAAAATAACTGCAGATATCTACAGGAATAAAATGTAAGGTGCTGAAATAGAACAATCACGTCTCTTAGCTGATAGCTCACCATGTAGATGTAGAGCCTCGAAAACCCCAACAACCCTACGCCTATATCTGAAGGGCGTAATTCGAGCAATTTTAAAAGATCCGCGAGTAAAGCTCTGCGTTTGTCATGTGTTGTTTCAACTGCTGTTTATGGTTATCCTTAGTTGTAATATGTAACAACCACCAATTTGATTGTTGTTCAAATCATTTATTCAGTGTCCAGATCTCACGCAGCCGTATGCCGCATAGAAGTGCAATTTCACTGTGGCTCGAAAGAACTTAGTCTTCAAGTAATTGTAGAAGCTACAGTAGATCTCCAGATGGTATTAATTTCTTCATTATTTTACTTTCCTAAGTTCTTCGACTTTTTGCGAAGGTTTCATGTTTCCTTAGAGTAGTCCAACGTCTAGGATCAAATAAAATGCATCAATATAAGCAAAATTACAACCGTTCGCTGATGGATCACATCTCTGCTTACTCGCCTCACGGTTCTTCATATGGTCGGCCTATGTGAAGAATACCAGACTTTCTGCCGTTATATTTCACTTTGCAGTTACCCCATGTGAAGAATACCAGACTTTCTGCCGTTATATTTCATTTGCAGTTACCCCCATGTAAAGAATACCAGGTTTTCACCCAAAATACAGGTCACAGAAGGACTGAATCTAACCAAAACAATAAACGAATTAGTATATGTACAGGTTACAAGTCAGAAATAAGCGCTATAAAACACTTAATAAAGATAAATTTAAAAAATTCAAACATCTTCATATATAAAATTCCAATAAAAAGTAGACCCAAAAGTGAAATCGTGGTATTCTTCACATGATGGGCGATATGTTCAGAGTCTGACTGTAACATTTTCGAAGGTTATTGATAGCTATAAACAGAAAAATTAAAAAAAAATTACTGTTTGTTAGACTACCAATTCAAAGTCATTTACGTAAAACTATACCAAGGGTCTTTAAAATGAGTAGGATTTAGTCCATGGAGGGTCGTTTTAGAATTATATCTGCCCGTAAAAGTACATATGAATCGGAAAAAACGCCATTCTATATGTAGAGCTACCGTATAAAACCGTATCTCAACTCCTACTACAGAGAAAACCGAAAAAATTTTAATTTTCTTGAATTGAGTTCGAAAAGGCACTAAGTACGACAGATAGCTCCTACGACAGTTGCCATACTGCAGCTGTGTTTAGAATGTTGAGTTATTGGAAAATTCCTTTGTTTCATATCCTTAGGTTATTTATAAAGTGTTTAATTTATGGTAATTCCCAAGTACACAAAGCACCTAAACGTAATTAATGTTAACCCCCTCCCTGTTGAACCACTGAGACTGACCTCACTGTGACCTGTCTGATCCACCCAATTTGATAGTTAAAGTATAATCTGCTGATGCTGAAGGTAATATCTCGCTTTTTTAAACAAAAACATAACTCAAGATTTAAATGTTAGCTCTACTGTATATCAATTTCCCTTGGCATTTGCACTCCTTTCCAAATTACTTGACTTAATAATAATTCTATGATTTCAATATAAATTGGTTAAAACCCCTAATATTTCTTAATGAAATTAAAAAAAACTGGCGCAACTAAGAAATGCATACTTTTTAATACTACTGTATCTACATTAGCTTATTCATCACAGAGTCAATGGCGCAAAATGACCGCTAATACAGTACCATGTTTATTGGGTTTGAATAATTAATTTAATTTAATTTAAACATTAAAAGGAAAGTAGAAGGTTACAGTGGCATTGTTTACTAACCAAAACAATGAACGAGACTTTATTTCACTTGCTGTCAATTTCCGGTGAAGATCACTATTTCCACTTTGCGGCAGTCAATGTGCGCCACTATCTGGCATCATAATATTATAACATCATAAACTAATGTTAGGAATTCTGTACTCTGCGTTCTGTGTGCCACATGAATCAAGCCCCGCCTTAAACATTCTTGACAAGGTCTGATAAGAATGCTCATTTACTAACAAGAAATAACAAAAGTCTCAAATCACACCAAGCCAAGTCAATGTCTCTTAATAACCTCCAAGCCTGCAAGACCAAGACCCACAAAGTCTTGGTGACTATTTGGCCACACCAGACAAAGCGCACCAATATTACAAAGAAGAAGAACTCAATGCATTCAGACCGTAACTATTGGCGACTCATGACGTAATATATCTATCTATAGTAGGTCATGGGCGACTCTTGAGACTGTGAGTAAAGTTGGTAATATTATATGGACTTCGTAAAACATACTGTAATTACCGATATTGGGTGTTTCCACAGAAATGAAATATTGTTGTTACTGTTTGTTTATGTTTACGTTTGTTGCTAGGTGATTCAGGTGTATGGGTAATGTTTTTGTGAAAGTTTTCAATAATCACCAGTACCACCAGACCGGTAAAAAATTTAAATAGATGAAATATGGAAATGTATAGCAGAAATACTGATTACCGGTACCTTGACCTTCAGACCTTACCGGATACACTGTACACTGATGACTGAATGGGCTACACCACAGTTTGTTGTACCACACCACACACCACAGTACCACATACTGCTGTACTGACATAGGCCAACACTGCAGACTGCAGAACTATCTGACTGTACAGCGTACCGGTACCGGCCAGCCGGCAGCGGCAGGCCGGTACCAGGTAGGCCTACTGCCTGACTGCAGTACTGTACCTACTGACAAGCAAAATAATGCGTCATTCTGTCATCGTTCATGACAGCATGATGTCATGTCAGCATGTTCTGTTCAGTTGTTCTGTTGTTATGCTGGTCTCTGGCTGTCTGGTGTCCTGGTGACAGGGCTGCAGGGTGATATGAATAACATTGATAGGCCTACCGCAGTACCGGTACTGCAGTAGGCCTACCCTGATACTGGTAGCCCTAACCCAGTAACCAGCTAACGCCTATCATAACACTGTCAGCTGGTCAGACTGTACCAGCACCAGGTCATACCTCAACACAGGAGTACAGCAGCAGTCTGACGGTGGACAGTCCTGCAATCTAATCAGCTAATACAGCTGTACACTGGCAGACTGGCAGGCCTACAATCTGACAATACTGTAATACAATGTGCAGTGGTGATAGACTGATAGACAGTGAACTCAGAAACGGTGAATTACTTGGGCTGCTCCCTCGATGCTACTCTTTCGGGCGCCGACTCGGCCCAAACCGTCATACGCAGAGGAAATGCTTGCTTGAAATTCCTCCACAGAAACTCGCAAGTACTCGACAAACCACTACCAGACTACGGCGTACTCTATGTAACGCCCTAATCCAGCCGATCATCGACTCCTCTGCCCCGGTTTGGTATCTGAGCGCCGCCAGCCGCCTCCGTAACCGCATCGACGCACTCCAATGGAAGTGTATCCGTTTCTGTCTCGATCTCGACTCGCGCGCCCACATCGACTCTACCCACTTCATCCGAATAAACTGGCTCCCCATCACCGAGCGGGTCCATCAAACCATCCTGACCCACATGTTTAAAGTATACAGGAAAACCGCGCCCATCTACCTCCAGTCCCTTGTAACTTTTAGCTACCTCTCCGATCGTTCACGGTCCTCCATAGCGCACGCCACCATTCCTCGGAAAAGAACTAAAACTGCCACGCACGCCTTCTCCTACTTACTTAGGACCCTTCCTGTGGAATAAACTCCCGAACGAAATAAAACCACAGTAGAATCCTTTAAACACAAAGTAAAGAAAGACCCACTTACTTAGCCTTTTATCCTCCCGAGAACAATGCATCTATTCTTTTTAACCATCCCTACAAAAACTCTCATTCTTTTTTTTTAATCGTATCGTAACCGTGTTCTGTATTTTTTTTTATTTTTAATTTTTTATTAAGTTTCAATAATGATTTTATAGCCAGATCGATTCACTGCATAGCAAGGGGACCCCCATGGAAACGAGACTATGTCTCATGAGGTTATCCCCGGCATCATTATCTTTTGCTCTGTACCGTTAACCGTTATCATTCCGCACCCGTATGTATGCTCCCTGTGCGCCTTCCTGTGCTTCCTATGCGCCTGTATGTTCCCCTTTTTTAATATTTGTAATTACATTCAAATCTACATCATCATGATCCTTTTTAGTGTGCACTCCCATAAAAACTTATTTGTTCAAACCAAACCGTTTCTCATCTATTGTTTTTAGTATACAACAGTACTTATTTGTTCAAACCAAACCGTTTCTCATCTATTGTTTTTAGTATACAACAGTACAATACCATAATTTTAAAGTCCTACAGCTACACCTTACCGTAATTGAATAAATTTGTAAATACTTGTTTCAGTTTCGATTGTACTGTTGTGTGTAACGTTTAATGTATAGCCTATGTTTTTAATATTTTTACTGTATCTTGATGTCAATAAACAATTCCAATTCCAATTCCAGTAGGTACAGGTAGGTGACAGGGTGAGTCAGTCAGTAATCTAACCAAAACAATAAACGAGAGTCAATAGCACAGGTTAAGGTTTATTTTTGCTATTTATTTTTGTACTACCAAAACGTACCAAGTATTCGGCTATTCGGGTAGGGCCTACGTTTTTGTTAGGGTACGTTTTCACTTGTTCCCGAGTCACGAGTATAGGCCTACCTACCTATCCATACTTCCTACCCTACGCCTACACCCTATACTGGACTGTTCAAGGCCTACCTACATATCCCTACTGCATACTGCAGTACTGACTGCCTACCCTACGCCTACACCCTATACTGGACTGCTCATGCTTAGTGGATACCGCTATATCAGTATAACCAGATATCACTGTGTCTGGGTGTGTCAGTATATCAGTATATGACAGTATGATGACTTGACATTGACAAGCTGAAAATTTAATGGATATGGATAGGCCTACATTTCGCCAATACGTAAAAGATTCCGGAATCAGGATTGTTAAAGTGCTTCATACAAGGTTTGTAATTTCTCAAAATGTTGTGTTCACTATTACATATGCATAGGCATATGCCAGTATGGTATGGAGTACTGGAGTATGCTGATAGGACGGTTCTGCCTCCTCTTCGCAGGAGATTGCTTTCGCCATGAGGACCAGCATGTACTCAATATTCTGCTTTGACAGCCTCATGCTGCCATGTAGAAAAGAAGAAAGGTAGACACTAGACAGTCCATTATTTTCTTAAGACGTCTCTTAAAGGACACTGGATGCAGGTTTACACATTGCAGCATTGCTCCAACAGCCCAGCGCCAACCTCCAGAAATTAATCTGTCTGCCTTTCAGGCTTCAGTGTATTGTATTATATATATAATACAGACAGTTCTGTTCAACTAATTTTGTAGTGACAAATTTTCTAAACACAAATAAATAAATATAAATGACAAATTAACTAATTATTTCAACTAATTTGTTGTGTTATTTAATTTATTTGATTTAAATAATAATTGAACATTCAACTAAAACTTAACTAAATCTGTAAATACCAAATTGTTTAATATTTCAGGTAAACCATCAACGGTTGTTATTGTCGTAACGCAACACACAAACTATAGCCTATTGAGTATGTCTTTTCATATGATTAGTACTATGTTAACTTAACAATGGGTGTTATTACTTGTTATTATTTAGAGAGCATTCAGTCGAGACTCTCGGCAGCTCGACTGCTTGACGAGATGGTTCAGAATCAGAACAGTCAAAGTACAAGGTGTCATAGAAAACCCTGTAAACTCGACAGCTTTTATCTTTCGGAATTTAGTTAGAGTTTAGTTGAAAGTCTTTTTTTTTTTACAAAACCATGTTAACTAACTATATTTGCAGTGACAAGTTAAATAAAAGCACTTTAATTAAATAACATCAAATGACAACTGAACTACTTGAACTTTCAGCTAGTAGAACTTTCAACTAGGTGAACTTTCAACTAGTAGAACTTTCAACTAGTTGAACTTTCAATTAGTTGAACTTTCAACTAGTTGAACTTTCAACTAGTTGAACTTTCAATTAGTTGAACTTTCAACTAGTTGAACTTTCAACTAGTTGAACTTTCAACTAGTTGAACTTTCAACTAGTTGAACTTTCAACTAGTTGAACTTTCAACTAGTTGAACTTTCAACTAGTTGAACTTTCAACTAGTTGAACTTTCCACTAGTTGAACTTTCAATTAGTTGAACTTTCAACTAGTTGAACTTTCAACTAGTTGAACTTTCAACTAGTTGAACTTTCCACTAGTTGAACTTTCCACTAGTTTAACTTTCCACTAGTTGAACTTTCCACTAGTTGAACTTTCAACTAGTTGAACTTTCAATTAGTTGAACTTTCAACTAGTTGAACAGCACCGAATACAGATATATTTCCCGATCTGCCGAATACCTGTAACATTCTCATATTCGAATATAAATCACTATAAGCTTGCTTGCAAAAATTCATATTATAGATTCAAAGTAACATTGTTTTTTTTTGTTATGATTGATACTATTACCGGTACTATGTAAATAATTACTGCTACCGGTATGTTCGATGTAACTTTCGATTCCATTTAGAATTTACAACTCGCGATTACTATGTATAATACAGCCCCAGCCCCACCACATATATATCTTATTTATTTTTTATGAGCTACCAATATCGAGTGAGATGAAAAATTCCAAAAATCATTATTTGCAAAATTGGGTGATGGGGCGTTGTGGCGGCCCATTTTTGTTGATAAACGGGCATATCATTCTAAATGCAGCTGAATCTAGCAGGTTAATTATATATATATATTGTATAATATAGTCTAGTTATGTTTATTGCAGAGGTTTTTGGAAGGCATTGATTCTTGGGCAACTTCTTTCCCTATTGATTTGTGGTACTTCTGTAACTAGCCACCTTCTAGAATACCGATACAGAATTAGCACGCCTACTGCGCAGAGTTTCCTCAACTACGTCCTGCTGGGGGTTGTCTTTGGTTCAGTGATGGCTTTACGTAAGGAAGATGATAATATTTGGTAAGGGATATATCGCATTAATTTAATATAGAAATATATATAATTTGTTTTGGTGGTTCATATTTTTATATTTACCGGTACCTGACAATATAATAACAATTAGTGCTACCAGTACCGGTTTTAATTGTTCTATTATGTTGAATAATTTATTTTAAATTTAAATCGTCTTAAATCAAGGCAATGGAAAGGGGATCGTGTGGATAAATATCCCTTCTATAATATTGTATTTTTCTAAAGTGTAGGGATGAGTTAGTTTGTGAACAGAGCGGGAGAAAATATAGCCGAACCATAGCGAATGTGAACAACTATTAGTAGAGGTGGGCGACAATCAGTAGCGTCCCAGGCCCAGCGTCTAATCGTGCTGTCGTCCGCTAAAATTACATGTAACTTCACTAAAACTGGCGGATAACTAAGTTATATAATTATATTAACAGGTTTAATTCCTCACGAAAAGACCTAGACGCGCCAAGGGGCTTCAATAAGTGTTTTATTAACAAATTAAGTAACAATGGTAGCCTCGGCGTATTTTTCAAAATGTTAACTGTGAACAATTTATAAACGGTAAGAAAATATTTAGAAAACCAGAAATGAGAAGGGCGATTTTTGAAAAGTGAAAGTGTTTTAGACTGATGTCTACTTGATGATTTCTACTTGTTTTCTGCATAAAATTGTTTATATTTAAAAATCATCGTCAGGTGAACCTAGTCCATCTGCCAGTGGTTCGGTTGGCAGAGACAGGCCAATCATAGTAACAAGTAACCTTTCAAAAAAACAGCTCTGGTTGTAGGTTCGAAATCCGCTAGGATCCACTCAGCCTTTGATCCACTGGGGTCGATAAAATGAGTACAAGTTAAATATCTGGGAGCAAAACAAGGGATAGGAGTAGTGCCCACCCCTACACTCGGGTAGCAGATAGGAGTAGCGCCCACCCCTACCATCGAGTAGCAGATAGGAGTAGCTCCCACCCCTACCTTCGGCTAGCAGATAGGAAAAGCGGCCACCCCTACACTCGGGTAGCAGATAGGAGTAGCGCCCACCCCTACCTTCGGGTAGCAGATAGGAGTAGCGCCCACCCCTACCTTCTGGTAGCAAATAGGAGTTGCGCCCACCCCTACCCTCGGGTATCAGATAGGAGTAGCGCCCACCCCTACCCTCGGGTAGCAGGTAGGAGTAGCGCCCACCCCTACCTTCGGGTAGCAGATAGGAGTAGCGCCCACCCCTACACTCGGGTAGCAGATAGGAGTAGCGCCCACCCCTACACTCGGGTAGCAGATAGGAGTAGCACCCACCACTACCTTCGGGTTGCAGATAGGAGTAGCGCCCACCCCTACACTCGGGTAGCAGATAGGAGTAGCGCCCACCCCTACACTCGGGTAGCAGATAGGAGTAGCGCCCACCCCTACCTTCGGGTAGCAGATAGGAGTAGCGCCCACCCCTACCCTCGGGTAGCAGATAGGAGTAGCGCTCACCCCCACCTTCGGGTAGAAGATAGGAGTAGCGCCCACCCCTACCCTCGGGTAGCAGATAGGAGTAGCGCCCACCCCCACCTTCGGGTAGAAGATAGGAGTAGCGCCCACCCCTACACTCGGGTAGCAGATAGGAGTAGCGCCCACCCCTACACTCGGGTAGCAGATAGGAGTAGCGCCCACCCCTACACTCGGGTAGCAGATAGGAGTAGCGCCCACCCCTACACTCGGGTAGCAGATAGGAGTAGCGCCCACCCCTACACTCGGGTAGCAGATAGGAGTAGCGCCCACCCCTACCTTCGGGTAGCAGATAGGAGTAGCGCCCACCCCTACACTCGGGTAGCAGATAGGAGTAGCGCCCACCTCTACACTCGGGTAGCAGATAGGAGTAGCGCCCACCCCTACCTTCGGGTAGCAGATAGGAGTAGCGCCCACCCCTACACTCGGGTAGTAGCTATAGAAAGTCGCCCCCCGCCTCGGTCGACTTTGCTTTTTTTGATTTTACAGTAAAAGTGATATTTTTAAATTTGCTAATTCAACTTTTTATTTTTTAAAATATTTCTAAAATTCTTTAAAAATGTAGAAATTGCGATTTTCATATATTTCACTAACATATTTAGAAAAAAATGCCGCTAGTAATTAATAAACTAAATACTTCTTTACTTTTAGTGCCAAATACGTTATCGTGTTAAAATTTAATAATCGTAATACCGTTAGTTATATATTTATTTAGAAATTTCAATTATTGCTGCTAAGACATTGCTGCTAATTAATTAGCTTTTTAGCCGTCCACACTATTGTTTTGTTTCAGGTCTGTTTTGAAAAAGCGATGGTGGAAATATGGATTAGTCGCATTAGTTGACGTAGAGGCCAATTACTTAATTGTTAAATCATATTCCTATACCACAATTACCTCTATACAAGTAAGTAACTAATGGAATGCCTCAAACTAGGAAATATATTAATCGTTATACTCGTGCCAGCAATATGCCAGACGACCAGCGCTGTTGGCTGCGGTAAATAGAGTCGGATGAGAAGTAAACGAATGAGAATTGCCCCCCCCCCCTCCCCCCCCCCCCCGCCATATAATAACATGTAATTGCCAAGAGAGTATTAGTAATTTACCTGCAAAATTTTAAAATAAGGATTTTTGTGAAAATAATAAATTTATAATTATTTGTCACGCTATTTGTCTCTTAGGTTTTGGATTGTTCCACAATTCCTACTGTTCTACTTCTCAGCTACTTTATTTTGCGCTACCGGTACCGTGTGGCCCATGTAGTGGGCGTGGTCTTATGTCTGCTAGGCGTTGTATCATTAGTCGCGGCCGACAGCTGGAGCGGGCGTTCTACCGGAGATTCACCTGGTAAGTAAACCGCTGCTACTACCCAGTACCGGTAGTCCAGTAGTGCTGAACGCTGAAACCGCGATCAAATATGAAATTATTTAGCTATGTGAAACTGAAATCCAAACTGAAAATAATTTGGTTATCTGAAACTGAAATTACGACGGCATCTTCTTACTAAATTTTTTCAACATTTTTATTAGGATACACCTTGATAAAAAAAAGTGTCAAAATAATTGAAATTTTAAAAACAAACTATTATTAAGATATTATTGGTGTAGCCTGTAGGTGAACTGATTTTCTTTAAATATAAATTTTTTTTTTAATATTTAATATTCGCAATTCAAACTTTAGATGGGATGCCAATGAAAAAATCAAAATTTAACGTTAATAAATAGAAATAAAATAAATGAAAATCAATAAACAGAAATCCACAACATAATTTATGGTGGTGAAATGATGAACAATTGTGACGAAAACTTTAATTATTTCAGTGTTCGGCACTAATTGTCAATGTTTAATGTCCATCAATTCAATATATGACGCCACGAACATACGAAGTTTAGTTTATTGTTTTGGTTAGCTGTAACCTGCCGCCACTGTAACCTGCCCCTTCCCATTGATGTTTTAAATGAATAATTTAATTTATAAATCCTCACATACCCACCCACACATAGTTTATTGCAGTACTGGTGTGTGGGTTCACCACGCCATAGATTATCCCACAATCTCGTTTTCTTATTTAGAGCATAATATACCGGTATACTCCAACATAAAGAAAGACGTTGGATTTATAGACAACTGTGTGTATTGATTTTAGTCTACCGGAAACTGCACTGAAAAAACCAAACCTGTATTTGTGATTTTCACCCTTGGTTGTAAATTATAACATAGGTTTTCAATTTGGAACTTCCGATTTCGAAAAAAGAATAAGTGTTTCAAATTAACGATTTATATAATTAGTTTGAGTGGTATTGACATTAGGGTTAATTACAATTACTTTTAAAAGAATTATAAAACTTTTAATATTTTTTTATCAAACTACTGGTTTCTCAAAAAACCGTAGTTTTAATGAGAAAAAAAACCACCGGTTTTAAATAATTTGATGATGGTTTTCTAATTAGTGACAAACCCGGGTTTAACCCCATAATAAACACATAATTAATGAAACAAAAACGGGGTTTTTGGGGAATAAATCTATTTTTAATTACTGTTAAAAACTTGGGGTTTGTAAATTCTTTGAAAGTAGGGTTGTGGGTTGTGAAAACCACTGTTTTTTTTTATACATTAACCCTTCATTTTGTTGACTGATAAATCTGGGTTTTTTATCAATAAAGATTGAGGTTTTTAACAAATAAAATGTCGGTTTTATGATAATAACAGTCGCAAATTTGTACGAGAAAACCTGGGGTTTGATAATATTGGAAACCAGGGGTTTTGGTTAATTAAAACCATGCATTTTGTATACATTTAACCTTCATCTTGTTAACTGATAAACCTGGGTTTTTATTCAATAAAGATTGAGTTTTTAACAAATAAAATGACGGTTTTATGATAATAACAGTCGCAAATTTGTACGAGCAAACCTGGGGTTTGATAATATTGGAAACCAGGGGTTTTGGTTAATTAAAACCATGCATTTTGTATACATTTAACCTTCATCTTGTTAACTGATAAACCTGGGTTTTTATTCAATAAAGATTGAGTTTTTAACAAATAAAATGACGGTTTTATGATAATAACAGTCGCAAATTTGTACGAGAAAACCTGGGGTTTGATAATATTGGAAACCAGGGGTTTTGGTTAATTAAAACCATGCATTTTGTATACATTTAACCTTCATCTTGTTAACTGATAAACCTGGGTTTTTATTCAATAAAGATTGAGGTTTTTAACAAATAAAATGCCGGTTTTATGATAATAACAGTCGCAAATTTGTACGAGCAAACCTGGGGTTTGATAATATTGGGAACCAGGGGTTTTGGTTAATTAAAACCATGCATTTTGTATACATTTAACCTTCATCTTGTTAACTGATAAACCTGGGTTTTTATTCAATAAAGATTGAGGTTTTTAACAAATAAAATGCCGGTTTTATGATAATAACAGTCGCAAATTTGTACGAGAAAATCTGGGGTTTGATAATATTTGAAACTAGGGTTTTTTTGTTAAATTAAAACATGCATTTTTTTTTTATACATTTAACCTTCACTTTGTTAACTGATAAACCTGGGTTTTTATTCAATAATGATTGAGGTTTTTAACAAACAAAATGCCGGTTTTATAATAATAATTAGTCATAAATTAATGCGATAATACCTGGGGTTTGTTAATATTTGAAACCTTCTTACCCATAATGCCGCACAAGTCCCTAAAAGCCAAAAGGTGTTTACCATGCGCTCCATAGCCATGGAAATTCAAATGATAAAGACACAAATTTATATATTTTTGGCGGTTAATTCAAATCATTTGAATTTCCCGGGCGATCTATCATGGTCGGAGCAGGTTGCAGGTTGGCACCTGACCTATTCCTGTATTCATGTATTCAGCTATATATTACTGTATTATTGACTTGTATCATACCTAAATCGCTAAATGCCGCATTCTGCATTCTGCATTCAGCATTGGACCGGTGCATATCTGCCTATTGCAATAGCCTCTGATACCAGCACTGTAGCATGAGCACTAAGACTGCACACCGTACAATTTTTTTGGCCGCCTGGGTTTACTAGTTTTAGGCCTTTAGTGCAGTAGCAGAGTACAGGAATAGGACCCCAGGGCCAGGACTAGGGCTGCAGGCTGTGCTGTAGTACCTATACTTCTATATATACCGGGAACTATTTATTAGGCCTACCGGTATCTCTGTACCGTACCTTGTAGCCTATTGTTATAGGCCTACCAGTCAGCCAGTATATTGTCACTGTTAGGGCATATTATTCACCACCCCTATTTTATCGACGGACCGGGCGTTATCGTCGAAGTCGACGAGTCGCTAATAGCGAAGTGGATGGGAAGAGGAACGTGGGCCACGAGGTGCCTGACAGCCTGAACGCGGGGTATTCAGCACGATCTGCTGATCTGCCCATCTCAGCCTCAAACAGGAGGGCTTCTTCCTCAAGATGGTCGACGGGCATCTTGACTCTTGAGGCAAATACGTTCTGACGTTGCTGCCAATTATAGGCAACTATCAGACTATATCGCGCCTGGCTGCCTGGTTCCATCATTCATTTCGATGGTTGGGCAGCATGCACGGGATCGGTGCCATGCCGAACATGGCGTACTCACACCAAGTCGTGATCCATGACCAAAACTTCGTCGACCCAGTTACCGGCGCCTGCACCAACCACGTCGAGTGCTACTGGAAGAACTGCAAGCGCCGATTTAAGTCGATGTGCAGCGTCCAGAGCACCTTGCTGCCCAGCCACCTGGACGAGTTCATGTCAGCATGTGGTGCGAGTTGCACGACCTATGTGAAAACTGGGACCACTGCCCTTACAAACTTGCTCGCGCATCTCAGTGTGTGGTATCCCACACCCTGACACTTCCCTGACTCGTCTTACACCAACCCAAACGGCCCTTTTCAGGGCAATGTTATATTTACTGATTTCCAGTTGGATAACTGCGGAACTGGGACTAAATGTGAAGAGGGATTTATTTGGAACATAGTATGGCTTCCCTCTATCACTGTGACGGAATGAAAAGATTATCCCTATGAACACTTTTCGTTTTGAGTTTAGTGAAACTTTCAAGCAACTGTTCTTGGTCAACAGAATTCTCACAGACCGGACAAAGCTTCCAAATCCACTTTTAATAGTTACCCCACACCACAAAATTTTTCAGCTACCTTATTGGTTGAACAGACACGACATGTTTTAAATGAAATATTAAGATGTTTCCCACTGCCCCACACACCACAGTTCTAACATGCTGCACCTTCCTTTACTGTTATATGAAATGATATGATATTATAAAGTTAACTAAGTAAATGTAAATCAATTTAAGTTTAATGATAGAATGATAATTTTGCATAATGGAGACAAACTGAATAAAGGGCTGATTTATTTATTAGAGTATCCTCCTATGCCTTATCTTCTTTTAGATTAGTGTGTTTTACTTTATATGTATTTTCCCCCTGTGTCTGCTGTATGTATCTCCCTTAATACAACAACCATTTTTAGTGGGTCGGAGACTCGGAGCCCCACATCCCCCTATTTTTTTCAAATTTCAATCATATGCTACATATGTTTGGTGGTAGTTCCACAACTTTTCTTCCTGCTGGCCTTGCCTGATTTTTTAATTTATGAGCTATTTCGATACAACAAGCCGTTAAAAAACTCCTTTTTAGCAATATTTAAATTTAACCATCCCTGTTGGGTTTATTTTAGTCTCAAAATTTACACCTTAGTATTTTGATAATATCTTTGACATTTTTTGTTAAAATTTTAAAAGGTTTTCAGATTTGGAATGTGCAGATGAAGGCGGTTCTCATAATATCTAGATTACATTCAAAATATTAAAAATAAAGCCAACAGAGATGGTTAAATATTGTTAAAAAGGCGTTTTTAATGGCCTCCTGTTGTATCGAAATAGCTCATAAATTAAAAAATCCGGCCAGGCCAGCAGTAAGAAAAATTGTCGAACTACCATCATACCAGATTTCGTAGCATATGATTGAAAATTAGGGGGGGGGGGGGGGGGGTTCCGACCCTTTAAAAATGGTTGTATTAAGGGAGATGGTGTATGTTTTGTGTTCTTGTAAGATTATGTAATAAACCCTGTTTCAAATCTAAACCAGGTTTTATATTTAGGAACCACAGGTTTTGTGTGAATGAACCCCTGTTTAAAATACATCTAAACAAATACATCTAAACCAGGTTTTATATTTAGGAACCGCAGGTTTTGTGTGAATGAACCCCTGTTTAAAATACATCTAAACAAATACATCTTAACCAGGTTTTATATTTAGGAACCGCAGGTTTTGTGTGAATGAACCCCTGTTTAAAATACATCTAAACCAGGTTTTATATTTAGGAACCGCAGGTTTTGTGTGAATGAACCCCTGTTTAAAATACATCTAAACCAGGTTTTATATTTAGGAACCGCAGGTTTTGTGTGAATGAACCCCTGTTTAAAATACATCTAAACCAGGTTTTATATTTAGGAACCGCAGGTTTTGTGTGAATGAACCCCTGTTTAAAATACATCTAAACCAGGTTTTATATTTAGGAACCGCAGGTTTTGTGTGAATGAACCCCTGTTTAAAATACATCTAAACCAGGTTTTATATTTAGGAACCGCAGGTTTTGTGTGAATGAACCCCTGTTTAAAATACATCTAAACCAGGTTTTATATTTAGGAACCGCAGGTTTTGTGTGAATGAACCCCTGTTTAAAATACATCTAAACCAGGTTTTATATTTAGGAACCGCAGGTTTTGTGTGAATGAAACCCCGTTTAAAATACATATAAACCAGGTTTTATATTTAGGAACAACAGGTTTGTGTGATTGAAACCCCGTTTAAAATACATCAAAACCAGGTTTTATATTTAGGAACCCCTGGTTTTGTGTGAATGAAACCCCGTTTAAAATACATCAAAACCAGGTTTTATATTTAGGAACCCCTGGTTTTGTGTGAATGAAACCCCGTTTAAAATACATCTAAACCAGGTTTTAAGTTTGTGAATCCCGTTCGATATGGTTGAAAATATAGAATAAACCCAGAGTTTATAACTTCCCTAAACCACCGGTTCGGCTTAACCACCGGTTTTCGAAACCACCGGTTTGCTGAAAGAATCGGCGATTAAAGTGGCTGGATTTTAATCGGCGATTCCTTCGGCAAACCGGTGGTTTTTCATTAAATAATACAGGTTTCGTTTTTTCAGTGTGATTAATTCACCTTGTTTAGACGGAATGACACATCATTATGGGTCGCACTGTGTTACAATGCTGGTAAACCCAGAAACCAATCTCCTCAAATCACACTGTCAGCCTCTCTCGTTCCAAGTTCGGCGTTGTTCTCCAGTTCAGGGTGCTTGATCAGCTGATTAAGGAACGTTATTGCCTGGCCAACATGCCACGAGGTTGCTATGGAATTAATTAGTGCTGCTAACAGAATATAAACTGGAACTGAAATTATTTTCGGGAATTTTTCTGAACTAAACATTTTTTTTTTTAACTGGAACTACTAACTGAAACTTGATATTTTTGGAATACTGGAAGTGGAACTAGAACTGAATGCCTATCCTAAGATTTTAATCTAAAGTGAAAGTACAAACAGTGCATATTATATACAAATTGTAAAACTGAAACTATTTTTTTTAAACTAGAACTGCTACTCGATTATTCGAACTGAAACAGAAACTCGTCAAATTTTGATTCGGTTTGCAGCGCTACATAGAATAGTGTCACGAACAAGATGTACCTCGCAGTGCTTCTGTGGTCGTAATGTTTTAAGAGGTTGGATTGCAGGGTAGAACTGGGTTTTGGCAACGAGTTGAGCAAAAATTACTGTAGAGCAGTGTGAGATGTGACATATTATCTAACATTATTCACCCTGTATAACATTATTGTTTAGTTTACGAACTACCCAGGGATCAGGTGTCATGAGCAGCATGAGCCAAGGAAAGACTGTCATTGAGCAGCAGAAGATCACGACTGCGTTGAAATGACGCACCTTAATAGTAGATATACCGAGTGGTCGGAATTAGAGCGCTGGTATTGTGCAGGAAAATTTTAAAGTCGAGGCTGTCAGCTGAAGAAAGTTAATCAATTAAATTATATTCAGTTTATGACGTTATTTGACAGCCACGGATGTAGTGTTAGTGTAGTTGGATTATGATACGAATGTAAACAATAAATCTTGAAATGCCCGGTTTAAATCACCGAAACCCTTTTATTTTTATTAAATTTATTTTCTAGACATAGAATTTCGGTGGACAAAATACATCACATCCTATATTTTTATGATCTATTGGCTTGGCAGTAGCTTATTTCAATGCTTACTGTTGCCCTTTTTATTCTACAATAGATTCAAGATGGGGAGGGGGGGGGGGGGGTTGTTGAAATCCTCATCAATTCCAATTCATATTGTACACAGAACTTAGCCGCCTTCACAAATCCCCCCCCCCCCCCCCCCCCCTCAACCCCTACTTATACAAATAATTTAATCAATTGTAATTAAACATTAATCAAACAAATACCACTCAAATAGGTGATATAAGAGGGCGGCTTCGTTCACCTAAAATTGATTATAGTTAGGCACTTTCGTTTCATTTCATGTCCGGATTCCACCTGCGGTTTAATTATTAATTTTTAATTTGCATAATTAAAATAGCATTAAAAGCGCTTTGGATGGCTCTAGCAGCACTTACTGATTAAAAACGAGAAGAACATAAAATATAATATTGTCTAATAAAACCATATTAAAATACTGAGTTTTCAAGCAATAACATTAATAGTGGGGCCCTGGTAGATCCCTCTCAATATAGCAAAATATATTTAAAAGGTTTAAATTTAAAAAGTGATTAGAATCAGCGATCCGTTATTTTTAGGCCCAACCCGATGTCAATTTAAACAGTTCAAGGACACACTCTTTCCTTACTTGGTCGGGGTATTATTAGTCCTACGCAGCATGTTAATAATGTAGTATACTGTATATAAATTGTTCCTTCATCGTAGCCTCATTGCGGGGGACACTTCCAGCGGGACATTGATGCAAATTACAGTTGCATACTCATAATCCTAAAATAAATTTTGAACCGTTCTATTGACTTGCG
>JAUCBJ010005031.1:0-41780 GCA_032718475.1 Nemertoderma westbladi | reverse complement strand
GTGGGATCGAACTGGTGACCTCCAGTTTGAAAGTCTGACGCTCTAACCATTCCGCTAGCGGCTTAGGTAAAAAGGTAGACCTGTAAATACCACCGGAGATACCTTTTACGTCCGCAATTTACGTCCTCATGGTTCCCAATCTGCCAATACCATCATCTACTGGTGATTATTTCCATGGTAGTATTTCCATGACTTACTTTTACTTCAGCGTCTAACGGAATGGTTAGTGTGTCAGACTGCTATCCTGGTGGTGGTAACAAGTTCGATCCAACCTGGACGTCATTGCCCACTTTGCAACGAAAGTTATAATAATATGAAACCATTCATTCACCTAAAAACACCAATAATAAAGTACAATGCACACATTTCCAACCGGGACCTATGCAACATGAAGGTGTCTCATTGTTACCTCCAAGCCTGACTCACAAAGGTAATAGGTTGCTACAGACTACAGGTCAACCAATGCATCAGATCCAGGGCAAGCAGTCACGTTTTATGAAGATCAGACTTTTAAAGGAAATTTCAAAACACAATGGCAAAGACATTGCCGATTACCAGAATGTGCAAATTGAACCATTAGTCATCAAGGGTTGCACCTATAACACCATTTCAAATAGAAATGGGCGTTTACTCTTAGACTTAATGGAAGAATATGAATTGATACCAACACACCACATTTTAAAAGTGTAAGAGGAAGATATGGATGGACTTTTCAATACCCGAATGGAACCAGAGTGCAGGATACCAACGCTTATCACATCTATAATTGTAAGAGTGCATTATGGAACTTTAATTACCCGAATTACACAGCACAACTGGACTACATCCTAATTAACAAAAACTGGAGGAACAGCATGATTAACTGCGAGGCATACAGCTTGTTCAATCTAATTGCACTAAAAAGACTCAATTTTGTGAGCGGATTCAATTCCGCCGCATTACCCTCACAAAGTAGGGACAGTGGCGCCTTTTCAGCAATATTGGAGATACGAGATTGGTAACAACCAATCTCGTATCACAACCAATAACAGGGACAACACAAACCCCAAAAGCCACACAAAGGGAGGTTAGAGGTCAAACCACCTTGGGAGGGAAAATAACCAACAAAGGCCAACAGGGGGGAAGCACTCCCAGAGAGGTGAGAGGTGTGAAGTAGGTTATCAGCCAATAGGAGCGGGGGAGAGTATCCACTGGACAAAGGCCACAGTAATGTAGGAGTGTAGTAATACTGGTGTGTCATATATATATATTATCAACCTACATACCAGTATATCAGTTTAGTTAGTCCAGTTACTGGTTTCAGTGCAGATGGAGGACATTGTTTCACCGTCACCGTTGCCATCAATATTACTGTCATATCAACTCATTATATCTCTTGTGCTATTATACATAACTCTTGTGCTATCATACATAACTCTTGTACTATTATACATAATGGCGAAAGTTAACATCAATTTCGAACCTTTCCATCACATCGGTGACGCGTACGAAACAACTCATCCGGTTGGGATTTCATTGATCCCGTCACAGTGAAACAATCAACCAAGCGCTGAAACTGTGACTGCAGGAAGTTAAAGATGAGTTCAGGAGAGCCCCGAGACTTAGAGGGAGAGAGGACACCGCCGCGGACCCCGGACGACACCAACCAAACGATCCACAACGATCCGCGAGGCCGCGACGCTACGGTATCGACCCGCGACGCCGGATTCGCCGACGAGAGACGATCTGGCAGCCCAAGCGGAGGGCGGCCGTCTACCACAAGGAAGGGACGAGTCGAAGCACAACGGCGGTCGAAGTACCGAAGTCGCCGGCCAGCCACAGGCCGAGGGCGACGGACGGCCCACTGGAACGGAGACGGTGGGGCCACCGGTACGACGCCGAACCAGGAGAGGAGGAGGAGATGTCGGTGAAGAGGATGTCGGGACCAGCGATCGGCTTTAACGGGCCTACAACGCCACTACGAAACTATTGAAGGAAGCTAAGGAGGGAGAGAAGGTAAACCAGGGGAAGTTGAGCCAGCGACTAGGTGAGTCGAATAAACATTTCAGATATCTAGTCCGTTTCGGGCAGGGAGAACTGGAGAGTGAGAGAGCGAGGGGGGTCGCCACCGAACTATTTGAACTGTGGCGATCCGGGGTTATGGAGCCTGAAGTGGTGTACGTAGGGCCATATTTAGTGGATACTAGGGGAATTAAGTTAGTGGGTTGGGCAGATCCGCACAAGGGCGAACCCGAGGTTAACCCCGAGGATTCGGTCTCGTCGGTTAGCGAGAACCCCAGAAAGCGGGGGAAAATTAGTAGGACAGAGAGGCGACGGGAGTCCGTCGCGACCGATAAGTCCGCTACATCCTCCGTGAAAGCAAGAAGGGTGTTGGAGATAGATCTGGCGTGTCAATTAGACATGGTGGCGCTAGACCAAAAAGAATTAGAGAGGCAGTTGGATGAGGGAACTGCGCTGTTAGAGAAAGAGAGGGAGTTGGCGAGGGAGTGTAGAGAGAGGGCCGAGAGGGTAGCGAGAAATTGTAGAGAACAAGAAGAGAGAGTGAGAGAGCGGGTGGTGAGAGAAACAGTGATTAGCGAACCAGAGTTTGCGAGAGGATAGAGAGCGGGAGAGAGCGGGAAAGCGTATGCGGGATGATATGCATGCCCGGCTAAGGGGGCTTATGCAATATCAGGCCAAACAGAAGCGCCGACTGGAACTGGCGCAGTTGGGATTATCTGAGAGTGAGGCTGGCTCGGGTAGTATTTATGGGGAGCCAGAAGTAATGGAAACGTTTGTTAATACCCCACTTACAGGGACCGGATGACAGACCCAAGACTGGTGTGACCGTACGGGCGGGGGGGGGGGGTAATAATAATACACTAGAAGGCGTTAATATTAATAGTACCGTAGTAGACAACCCTAATCAAACTTTCATTGCAGGAAATAATATTTTGCCCGGTAACAATAATTTAAATCCGAATGATCCTAATTTAAATATATAAAATAATTCAAATAATAATCTAGATTCGAATATACAAAGTAATAATCTAAATATTAATTTTAATTCAAACGAGCAAAATATTCCTGATTCCAATCTAAATATACAAAATAATTTAAATAACAATCCGAATTCAGAACATAATTCAAATAATTTAAATAATTTAGAAAATAATATTGATAACGGGGCTATTAATACTAATGTAGGGGACAAGGGTGGTCTGGCCAGCGAGAGCCTGCAAGGCCACATAGTTAGTACGCAGGGAGTAGCGGGGGTGAGAGACCCCGACGGGAGCCTGCCAGGCCACGCAGTGGTAGAGGGAGAGGCGGGGGTGAATAGACCCAGCCGCAGTAGAGGTAGTGCGTCGACTAGAGAGGGGTGTAGAAGCAAAGCGAGAGATAGTGAAGTAATAGGTGGTGAGTGGGGGGGGGGCTACAGGCGACCCACGACGAGAGATTAGTGGCGAGAGGGGGGGGCAGAGAGTGTCCCACAGGTGTCGGCGGACAATGCGCGGGGCGAGTTAGGTGAACCGCAGCACCCGGCGACGGAGAATAGTAGGGGGAGTACGAATATCCCCAGCGGCGTCCGACCAGCTAGAGAGAGGGACATTGGCGTTGCGAGCGGGCGAGCGACGAGACGTCGAGCCCAGTCAGAAGAGGGAAGAAGAACAGTGGAGTTTAACTGGGGGGTCGACGAGAGATCTCATGAGCGGGGACGCTACACTGAAGAGAGAAGAAGAGAAGAGAATAGAAGAAGCGTCGCTACGAGCGACCGGAGAGCGAGGATGGATAGCGAGCCGTCGGTAATAGAGATGGAGTTGGAGAATCAGTGGGGTCGAACTCCGGGAGATTGCCGTCGCCCCGGAGAGACGCAGCCTGGTGAGGCATATTATACGCCGAGAGAGGGGTACAGGACATACCGGCACGAGGACGAGAACAGGAGAGGGGATCGAAGAAAAACTTCCCAATGGGATATAGCTGTCGATCGAGGGTACGGTAGTCGCGGGGAGGACTTCTTGGATTATTCGAGAAGGTTAAACTTCGGTCCGGAGGGACACATACAGACTGCAGGACATACTGTAGGCCTTACTGCACATACTATAGGCCATGCAGGGAGAGATAATGTTGGCGATAGGGTAGCGCAAACGACGGGATTAGATCCGGAAGTCGCGGAGTACATACCGGTAGGTAGGCAAGAAGTGGATAGGCCTATACCAGTACCAGCACAGCAGTATGACTATAATATGCAGGGACATAACATATATCCAGGGGAGGGAGAGTTATTACAGATAGGTGTATGGGCCCCAATATATTAACATCAACCCCAGTACCAAACATAATACCGGTGGGGGGGGGACAGGGTGACATTCCCCCATTACAATATCAATAATACACTCAACCGGAAATAAGAACATCGAACCCCCTGGACTAGAACAGGTCATGCGACACGGAGATATGGAGGGGGCCGTTACCCCCAACGATATATCCGAGACAGAGAAAGACAACAGGCCCGACGGGCGGACCGCACCCAACGGGAGAATCTGTACAGCATCCCTCGAACCCATTGGAAGCACAGGCAATGGGAATGGCGACACTTATCGATGCACTCAAGACCAGGATCGAACTACCACCAGTAGAGCCATTTAAATTCAACGGAAGCATACTGGAAGAATACCTGCGCATGTACAGCAACGAGATATTAAGTAAGAACCTGACTCAGGCGGAGTGCCTAAAATATTTACAGGTATATACAGGAGGCCCAGCGTACGACAACGTGAGGCAGTATCAGGGCATCGAGGGCGGCTTCACGACTGCATGGCGGGCCCTAGACAGGGAATTCGGACACCCAGCCAAGATCATCCGGCAGAGCTTAAGGGGGATAACATCGGGTGGCCTACAGGATAACCCTGTTAGCATAAAGACGTTTGCGAACAAGGTCGAGAAGGCGTTAATCGTGCTGAAGACACTAGACGCGCCATACGAACTCAACGCATCTAATAATATCACCACGATAGCGCAGGCACTGCCGATCTGGCTGCGCAATAAATGGGGAAAGATCGCCTTCTCCACACGGGAGAAGAAAGGTGCGGAACCGGGCTTAGAGGAAATGTCAAACTTCCTCAACTACGAAACAGAGTTGATCACAGACCCAGTCTACAGTGAGGATAGTTTGGGGAAGGTGCCGAAGACCGAATACAACAGGCCTAAACCCGAACATAATCCAGCAGATCAATCCATTCCCGAGAGTGAGACAGTCGCTACCACACGCGGCCACACAGGGGGCTACAAGCCCACAGTTAGCTGGGAGTAGGGCCACTACTACTAGGATCGGCATGCTGCATTGCAGCTGCATTTTTAAAAATGCTGTGCCGGCTTATCGACAAAATTGCACCGCCACAACTCCCTATCACCCATGACATTTGCTAGATCATCCGCATCTTTAAGGCCAGTGTCCTTTAAGATGCGTCTCAAGAAAGTCATGGGCTGTCCACCATGCTTATTCACTCCATGAGGCTGCCAAAGTACAAGATTATGCACTGGCTGGTCCTCACGGCGAAAGCAATGTCCTGCAAAGCGGAGGCGATTTTGTTCTAGTGTCTAGCTTGGGGGAACCAATGAGACACCTCCAATGTTATATAGTGTCTGGTTGGAGATGTGTGCATTGTACTTGACACAATGAACCCGGCGTAGCATTCTTGTGAATGTGCCAACCAGAGATTTGGTATCCTCAGCAGTTAGAGCCCAGCATGCACTCCCATAGAGGAGTACTGGAACTACTGCTGCTCTAAATAATCGGACCTTAAGTTTAGATTAATTCTCGGTGACTTCCAAATCCTGGAAAGCCTATTCAAGGCTGCCCATGCCTTTCCCTTACGTATTCGAGTAAGGCCACACCGTGGCAGGGACAGAAAGAAAATAACCCCACGAACAAACAAAATCCCAACACACCCAGTAGGCCGAGTCCAAATAACCAAAACACTAAATAGGTAGATATAAACCTACGCGCGATACGTGAAGGACTATACAGGGAACGCTACAATCCAGGATTCGAATGTCAATTGCATAGGGATGGAACCCATAAGACCATGAGTTGTAAGCATTGGCAAGCGTGCCTAAACAAGATCGTGTAGCCTACGCAGACGCAAACGGACTATGTCATCAATGCGTGGTAGAAGGACACAAATCCGGAGAGTGTAGAGATTCACCAATAGGAGACAACGAGACAGGAGGCCAAACAATGGCTACGAACACGACAGGAGCAAGGAGAAAGAGGAAAGTACTACTCGGGGTAGTGCCAGTGAAGATAACAGGAAGGGGCGGCCGATCAGTCACAACATTAATGCTGGTCGACAGCGGAGCAGCCTTCACGCTGGTGGAGAATTGGGTGGCCGAGGAGATAGGGTTACAGATGAGGCCGAGTAGGTTGGCGGTAACTACTATCTCAAGTAAGGATGAGGTCCTGGAGATGAGGACGGGACGGTGCGAGATATCAGCGATTGCACCGGGATGTGACCATGGGGCGACCATAGATCCCATTCAGATCATAGAATCGATCAATATTAATGCCAGGAGACCAACTAACATCGAGGTCGAGCAGTACCGGTTCCTGGACGATATCGATTTTAAAATACCGGAGGTGGACGTGTCGAAGGTATCCATCATAGTGGGTATGGACTGCCCGATGGCCCACAAAACAGTACAGACGATCTTTGGGGAAGACAGACAGCGGGATCCGACGGCGATTCTCACACCGTTCGGATGGATGCTTAGCGGCCCAATTAAAACCAAGATTCCACACAGGATGTCGGAGACATCAGGGTGCATGCTACCAGGCACCGTTAAGGACGTAGAGAAGAAACCAGAGATGGTAGATAAGCTAGAAGGAGAAGTAATAGCAAGAGTGTGGATTTTGCTGAGATTTTGCTGCCAGGAGATGAGGAAATTAAGAAGGCGGCGGAGAGACCCGATTTTAGGGTTGCAGAAGAGGGAGAATCAATTCCTAGTGAGTTGGAATTGGCGAAGAGAGTGTGGCGAAGGATAAGAGGATGTATAGGGGGGCAGTGGGAGAGTGCCTACTGGAAGAAGGGGCACCTTAGAGTTTAGTCGTCCAAATGTTGGACTGAGGGGGTGGGAATGAGAGCGAGATGCCATTCCCACACGAATAAGAAATATAAATAATAAAAATAATTAAAATAATAAAAATAATAAAGTAAGTAGAAAATTAGAAAGTAATAGTTAGTAGAAGTTAGATAGTAGGTAAGTAAGAAAGTTAGTAGAAGTTAGATAGTAAGTAGAAAGTTAGAAAGTTAGTAAGTAGCTAGAAAGTTAATAAAAGTTAGTAAGAGAAAGTAAGAGGAGGAGTTAGAAGTAGGCAGTAAGGGAGTGTGGTAAATTGACATACCACGAGTAGTAGTAGAGGGGTTGTGGGCACCGTAAGCACCACGTAGAAAGTAGTAATAGAGGGGTTGTGGGCACCGTAAGTGCCATGTAGAAAGTAGTAGTAGAGGGGTTGTGGGCACTGTAAGCGCCACGTAGAAAGTAGTAAGCGGAGGGGTTGTGGGCACCGAAAGCGCCACGTGGTTAAGAGAGTTACCCAGAGAGTTAGTAGAGTCAGAGTTAGTAAAGTTAGAGAGTAAGAGGGTACGTAGTACCGTCAGAATAGTTAGTAGAGTAAGAAGAGTTAGTAGAGTTAAGAGAGTTACTTAGAGAGTTAGAGAGTTAGTAGAGTTAGTATAGTTAGCAGAGTTAGTAGAGTTAAGAGAGTTACTTAGAGAGCTAGTAGAGTTAGTATAGTTAGTAGAGTTAGTAGAGTGAAGAAGTAAGTAGTAAGTAGCAAGTAAGTAGTAAGTAAGAATGATAATAGCACAGTATGGTAGCATAAGGGATTTAGCGCCTTTGGGAGTGATAGAGAGTACAGGAGCACAGGGAGATATGGAGAGGAGGTGTTGGCGGGCGAGAGTGCAGACGAGTGCAATTCAGAGTGGAGTTAAAGCGAGCAGAGTGAAGTTAGATAGAGTAAGAGAGAGTAGAGTGGAGTTAGAGTGGAGCTGAAGTGGAATTAGAGTGAGTTAGAGAGTGAGAGTTTTTAAAATCCTTTTCCATCACATCGGTGACGCGTACAAAACAACTCATCCGGTCGGGATTTCATTGATCCCATCACAAATTTGGATTAAAGGTGAATCCCCAAGAAATGAGACCTCAGTGTTAAGTATCATGAAATCAAGTCTCCTTGTGGTTGGTGCCAAAATATACAACAAAATTGTATATAGATAGAATTCGCTTTATTTAAAATTATTAAATAGAATAAATGTACGAGCCAAAATGGATTTCGACCTAATTGATCAGCAATAGCTCAGATATAGTACAGTAGCACTGCGGAAATTGGTTAAAATAATTAATTAATAAATCAAAGAAACTTGCTCCACTTTTTACGCCTCCATCCATAGAGGTAAAGTTCTGAAAATCCTGAGCAATTTGAAATACCAGAACTAATCATTGCTGGTATTAGATTATTACATTGTGGACTTCATTAAAGCATTCGACTCCATCCATAAAGGTAAAATGCTGGAAATCCTAAGCACTTTGAAATACCAGAACTTCAGATTTAGATTTATTAGATTATTACATTGTTACACAGAAGCTCAAGCTCAAGTACTCTCGCCAGATGATGAGACTTAATTCTTCCCAATTCTAGCCGGTATACTGCAAAGCGACATGGCTCCATTGCTATGCATAATTGTATTGGAGTTTGCAATGCGAACAGTCTCAACTGGTGAAGAAATCTTGGGCTCAAACAAAAAATGTAGAAGCAGCAGATATCCTGCCCATACAGCCACAGATACCCAACTTTTGCAAATGACATCGCCCTTGTTTCTGATATGCTAACTAAAATGCACTTCTACTAAAGAACGTAGCTCTATCAAAAATTGAGACCATCTGGAAATCAGACTCCCGTCATTTTGAAGACCAAGTATTTTTGAGCCACAGTGGAAAGTGTACTTTTATATGGGATTGAGAACTATAACAAAATCACAAACAATTGTTGGTTGTTATATAAGTCTACTAGGGCATCACTAAAATATCAACCACAAATATGAACCACATGGCTAACTCTCAGCTTTATGGTATAATAGCGCCTCTTTGAGGTATCAGGTAGACAATTGAAAGGGATACTGGAAACTTGGGAGAAACGAAATTGCAACAACTATGGAGAATCTGGCCTGGAAGGACCTCATCTCCACTAGCCGAGCTCGCACGACCTAGTAGTAGATAGTTATATACATTCCCTAGTTCATTACTTACATACCTATTTATTCATACTTAGTTGATTTTTTCAAATGATTTTTTCAAATAAAAGATAGTTTTATTACATGTACAATATAATAATTTGTGTGATAATAAGTAAATCGAAGGAATGTACAGGAGAAACTTAAATCTTTCCACACGCGCTAATAAATGAACGCCTACCTATCATCCCCCAGTAGTAATCATGAATTAGATACAAATGCTAAAAAGTTTAACTTGATTGAAAATAATTATTTGTAGATTTTCGAATGGAAATATCTGTACTTACTTACGGGTTCAGCAGCATACTGAATCGCACTCCAATGAGCAAGTTGCTGGTCTGTTACAATCGCAGTCATAGCAGTCAAATTCGCACATTTCCCCTGCATTGCAGATGGAGAGAACTGTAGCAAGAACTATGAGCGCCATCATGAACCCATATATGAAGATTTTCGAGGACATTTTCCTATTGTGAGAAGTTAATCACTTGATGGTACCTACAAAAATGAAAATAGAGGATGTGTAATAATGGTAAAGGAAAGTAAAGATGCAGTGGATGTGACTACCTGTGGTAGATAACATTATTGATTATGGATCTTTAGGATTTCAGTTAAACCCAATAACAAACTCGTATTAAATGAAATTTATAATATAAAACTAATAAGATTTATAATTTCTAGAGCCTAAATGGAGTATAATAGAATTCGCTGATTCTATACCAATACGCCATGAAAACGGAATTGGCTAACTAGCCTAATGTAAAAAATATAAAGCAATCAAACACATCGGAAATTTAATATAAATGATATATAAAATTATATTTCTTAATACATATAAATATAGCCTGAAATAAACCCTCCTGTCCAGGGGAAAATCAAGATAATGATAACGAATTAAGAGCAAAATGAAACTGCCACAGCAAAGACCTCCTTTTCTTCAATACAATTCGCATGATAAGCCCAGATATGGGCTTAGATATGGGATATTACTCTATGGCTTTATAACTTTGCTGAATTAAATAATTAAAAAAAAAATATGGCAAACCACTCCTGTGCGTTTTTAAATAATTGCCCCGGAGATAAAAGTTATAAAATGTTATGATGCCATTCCAACGCAATAGGACAACACGACTGGGGCAAAAGCATGCAGCAAAAGCTGGAAGCCATCTTAGCGAACAATTATAATTTTACTATGGCTAGTTATATATTGGCTTCCGACAATTATGGCTTCCGACACACACACACACACAGACGTTTAGAAACCGGCAATAGTATAATTATAACAGTTCGCTGATGGCTCGCAGTATTGACTCGCCCCACAATTAGTACAAAATTATTATGTAATTTATACTCACTTCGATTTCTGGATATGCTTCTGAGAAATTTAAAGGAAATTGTGTTTAATTCCCGTTAACCGGTAGTCTTATTCTATAGACCTTTGTCAAGGTCTTAAATACTTTAATTTAATGTGCACTTATTTATATATCAACCTATCAAATAATATTATTCTTTAATTCAAAGAAGTTTTGGGTATATATCAAGTCCATAATTAGGTAGTCAAAAGGGATCTTTCAATCATAATAATTTATACATTATATTAGTATTATAGCCTTTATAGATATGGAATAACTAATTAATTATATTAGCATATCAAATAATATTATTCTACCAACATATGGGTTTGCAACTTTATTTCAAAGAAGTTTTTGGGTATATATCAAGTCCTTAATTAGGTAGTCAAAAATGATCTTTGAATCATAATAATTTATACATTATAATAGTATTATAGCCTTTATAGATAGGGAATAACTAGGTACTAACTAACTAGGTACGAATACGAACAACCGAAAGTGGCGCAGGGCCATCCATCATGTTCATCTTCATCCCATTTGGACCTTTGTACAGGTACCCTTTACAAGGGCATACACGAAAATTCTCTGGGCCTGCAGGTAACGATACTGACAATGTAAGCACCAACTCAAATTAAAATCATTCTAGACTGATTCAATCAAGTCCAATTGGATTTCCCTGACATCCTTCCACAAAATGCTGTGGTGCACCTACCAAACAATCTAGAGATTTGAGCTTTTCATTTACAAGCAAGAGAAGGTGGTTCAATGCAGGTTCGGTTTCAAAGTGATTTAAAAAGGTAGCCGACTTCATATCTGGTCATTAAACTTAAACTACAGATCCGGTGGTCATTGCCTTATCTGCTTCTGATTTAGACATGTTGTTGAACAAAAATATACTGAGTTGATTAGCATTAAATATTGTCGAATCTGATAAATTTATGAATATAAAACACAATAGAACAGGTTACAGTTTTATTTTTGAGAGTAATCAGCTGTTATTTGCGTCCAATTTCCCCTGGAGAGGGATGAATTTTATTGCATCCAGTTCCCCCCCCCCCCCCCCCCCCCCCCCCTATCTGGAACCTCTATGTTATATTCATCAATCTACACAAATATCAGCTGATTAAGACCAAAAATGAAACTATTGACGTTCTGTTATTGTTTTGCTTGGAATAGCATGTTAGAGATAGTTCCTTTCCCTAAATTGAAAATTAACATTATTGATACTACTACTAGGATCGGCATGCTGCATTGCAGCTGCATTTTTAAGAATGCTGTGCCGGCTTGTCAACAAAATTGCACCGCCACAACTCCCTATCACCCATGACATTTGCTAGATCATCCGCATCTTTAAGGCCAGTGTCCTTTAAGATGCGTCTCAAGAAAGTCATGGGCTGTCCACCATGCTTATTCACTCCATGAGGCTGCCAAAGTACAAGATTATGCACTGGCTGGTCCTCACGGCGAAAGCAATGTCCTGCAAAGCGGAGGCGATTTTGTTCTAGTGTCAAGCTTGGGGTAACCAATGAGACACCTCCAATGTTATATAGTGTCTGGTTGGAGATGTGTGCATTGTGCTTGACACAATGAACCCGGCGTAGCATTCTTGTGAATGTGCCATCCAGAGATTTGGTGTTCTCAGCAGTTAGAGCCCAGCATGGACTCCCGTAGAGGAGTACTGGAACTACTGCTGCTCTAAATAATCGGACCTTAAGTTTCCGATTAATTCTCGGTGACTTCCAAATCCTGGAGAGCCTATTCAAGGCTGCCCATGCCTTTCCCTTACGTATTCGAAGGTCCTCACCTGACTTCCGGATCCATGATCCCAGGTAACAGAAGTCGTCCACATGCTCAAGCATACCATCCTTTGAGCTTATGCTCATCCGATCAGAGACTTGCTGAGGACTTTCAAAGTTAACTGTCAGAATTTTGGTCTTTCTGGAGTTAATAAAAAGACCAACACTAGAAGCAGCATGTTCTAATGAGCTGAGGAGCCGCTGGGCTCCCTCTAATGATTCTGAGAGTACTCCTAAGTCATCAGCAAAGTCTAGATCAGTTAGGTACTTGGCAGGATTTCCTCGACTTCTGGAGCCAGTAGGTGGAGTTATCATCACCCCATCATCATTATGATGATCTAAGGACATGCGTAGAACATAGTCAACCACAATAATGAACAAGAATGGTGCAAGTGTGTCTCCTTGGAGGACGCCCCATAACACTTCAAATGGTTCTGTGTCACCGTCAACAGTAGACACAAATGTTGTCGAACCATCGTATACTGATCTGATTGCTGCAATAATTTCATCAGGAATCCCATATAATGAAAGTATGCTGAACATACGTGAGCGAGAGACTGAATCAAAGGCCTTGAAGAAGTCAACAAAGATAACAGCCAGATGCCTGTCTTTCTTTTTTGATAACTCTTCAATTATCCTTCTAAGTGCCAAAATGGGCCCCATGGTCCCACGACCTTTACGGAACCCATTCTGATTTCCACGTAGCAGTCTCTCAATGGGATACCTGATGCGATTTAATAGAATTCTATTGTATAGTTTTGCAGCAATCGAGATCAATGAGATTCCCCGAAAAGAACCATAGAGTGTTAGGTTGCCCTTCTTGGGAACTGGCACCAACTTATTTGTTTTCATTTCTTGTGGGACTCTTGTTGTACGGTACATGTCTACTATGATGGGATAGATGAGCTTTAAACACTCAGGTATTTTAAAGACCTCAGGGGGAACACCATCTACTCCACTGGCACGATTGGTCTTAATGCTCTTTGCAGCAGCCTTCACTTCTGCAAAGGAGATATCGCCAATGGGAATATCTGGGAGTACAGACTCAGACACTTTTACTTCTATAAAGTTATCAGGCAATACCCTGTCATTATTGAGGAGCTTTTCAAAGTGGGCTTTCCAACCATTGAGGCGATCGGCTGGTGATTCAGCCTTAACCTTGGTGGTTGGTTGGCTTTTCCGCCCAGTAAGCAGATTGATCGATTTCCATGCCTGGGATGATTGCCTGCTGTCGTCAGCATCATTGATGGCATCAACCTGTTGGTTTATTAGCTCCTGTAGATTAACAGAGTACTGCCTGTTCAGGGACCTAGATGCAGCTTTAACTGCATTCTTGGCCGCTGTAGTCTGTTTGAGTCGGGACTCTTTCTGCGCCTTATGAAGGTCATTTCGGCACTTCTGAATTTTGTTGTCAGTCCAGGGGGCCCTTTTCCTGTTTCGAGGGTATACAGGAACTGTTTCTGCTGCTGCTAACTTAACTGCTTCTGTAAAGGCAGTATAGCCCTCACAGTGATCTGCCGCCTCAGAGGCAAGAGCCTCATACCTGTTGCTCAGCTGTAGTGTGAAGCTGGATCTCACACTTGGCTGTTGCAACAGAGAGGACCAGTCATGCCGTGGCAAGGCAGATTTCGTTGTTCTGCTAGCACGCAGACTAAGTCTTACCTTGGCCACAATAAGGCGGTGATCACTGGAGAAGGGTCGAAGTGTAAATGCATTACAGTCTTGTATAGAGCTCCTGTATTTCCTACGAAACAGAATATGGTCTATCTGGGACTTGTGACCACTGGGTCCACTATGAGTCCATAGCTTTCCAGTTCGCTTCTTGAACTGGGTTCCAGCCGAAAACAATCCATTTCCAGAGATAAAATCCTGAAGATGGACAGAATTTCGGTTAACACTATTGCTATAGACCCAGGGCGATGTAGGTGATTGATGCAGACTTGCATTAAAGTCTCCCAGGAATGTTAAGAATGCATGCTGATCCACTCCATCAGTTGCTGCTTGTAGATTGTGGTAGAAATTTTCCACCTCCTCTACAGGGGCAACACTAGTTGGAGAGTAGCACACAATCAGAACCTTCTTAGCACCTTAAAGGAAACTTCTTAGCCAGTCTTCCAGAACATGAGAAGTGGCAACGGATGATGTGGTTAGAGATTTGGTCTATTTTGTCCAATGCTGCATGTGCAGTTGGATTCATCAATAGACCAATTCCACCATTGCCACTATCATCTGCTGACGCGAGGGCGAGTCGCCAACCGCCCCCCATGTCCTTAATAAGAACCTCATCAGTCTGTCCAGTCTGCATTCGGTGCTCTTGAACACCCACTGCGCTAAGAGAAAGCTTATCTGCCAAGGCAGTCAGCTCACCTTGTCGCATTGGGGACCCGAGTGTTAGGGTGTTTACTGAGGCTAGTCTAGTGACTTGCCTCAGATTCACCAATGGCTTTGTTGGTCGGGGTGGAACATGAGAGTAGCCTCCAACTCCAGAATCCCTCTCCCCATCACAATCTGGCCTCCCTGGTGACCCAGGGTTTGGGCCAGAAAGGTCATCAGGAAAGGGACTCAAAGAATTGTTGGCTGCTCTCTCTCCAGTAGGGGGTGAGACAGGCAGCCGGTCAGGAGTTAACTGACGCCTGTGAGGCCGATTGTGTCCGGTAATTCCACTGGCCTCTAGTGGCCGGACCTCCGCATTGCTAATGTAATCCATAGTGGGGGTTGGGGGGTGCTTTTTTGCCGAGTCAGCTCTCGGGGCAAATACCACACCCTGGTTTGCCATTCCACAGGGTGGATGTCGCAATGGAGTCAGATATGAGGCCCATCACCCATATCTACTCTGGCGTACATGACCCACCATTGGCTGTTGCAGCTCATCTGCTGGGTCATGCCCTGTACCCTTGCTGCCAGGTGCAGGTCGCAGTGAAGTGCCCTCAGAGTGGACATGAGAACACTCTACTCCTAACCAGCCATTGGTAGATCACCATCTGCCTGGTCAGGCCATATACCCCTGCAGCCAAGTATATGGGTCCTTAATTCAGGACCAATGGCGTCCTTATCCCAGAACGAAGGGGGTCCTAGTTACAGGACCAGATTTGCCCTAGTAAGAGGGTCTATGCAGCTACAGGTGGCACCTCCTTTATGCTGCATGGAGGTGGCAAGTTTTCTTGATCAATGACCTAGAATACCTGACCTGACCTGACATTATTGATAGCTAAGACATGTTTGGCGTTAACTCAATAAATATTGTTTATTGAGTTCCAGACGTGAGAAATGCACAAACGCACATCATGAGAAATACATAAAATAATACAGTATAAGTGTAACGAAACCAATAAGTTTTGTGTCACAACCGTTACACATAATGTGATTTGCAATGCTACACTATAATGTAGCTTAACATTAATAATTTAATTTAATTTTAATATTTTGGTTATACTGTATGTGTACATTACGATTACAGTATAATTAAATTATAACTACATACATCCTATGATAAATCTTACAAAATTGAATCATTTAAAAATGTAATCTAAATTGAGAATATAATAAAGACGACTTTACGTTCCTTGAAATATACATGTCTGTAAGTCTGTCATGTCATGTCTGCCATGTCTTATATTGAGTGGTAGAACATTGTATATTGACTAATGTTAATTAAGCGAGCTAATTAAACTCGGCATCATTGCTCCATATACAATGTTGCATTATCTGTTTTACATTTGTTTGACCTTCTGTGCATTAATTATATATTATATCGTGTAACTAGAAAAGAAGGATAATAATATAGTCGTTTAATTATAAATCAACTTTACTTTTCTTACCTTACATTGGTGACCCACAGACGAGTGTAAAAATTCAATTTTATCTAAAAAAAAACAATGTCATTATCAAGTTACCGTAAGGCAGACCTACTAGAACAGATGTGTTAACCCAATTACGATCCAATGATGCCACTTACCAATCACTGGGAAAAAAGGCCAATATTATCGATGAACTGAATATGGAGAATCAAACTGTGGTTAAGATTCTGCTAAAAAATGCCACAACATCAGGTGATCCAGATAATAGCACAAACTGCAACAAGAAAGTAAAACTGCCCGAGTTTTACTCCAAGGACGCTAGAGTGTGGTTCCAACAAATCGAAGAGATCCTGCAAAGTCATACTCCATCTTCAGTGAAATCGAACCTGTTGGCCGTATTGCCAACAGAAACTATTCTTGATTCGGGTGCCAACGTAAATGATTCTTTCGAACAGATTAAAGAAAACATCATAACTCACCTCGCAGACACGATGATGAACGTCTTAGAAAGGTTCTGGCGTCTCAAGAACTAGGCGACAGAAAACCTTCCGTTGCGATGCGTCACATGATGCGAATGGCGCCACGAAACGAGAAAATGGTTCGCTTGAGACTTTTAGACATCCTTCCAGAGAATATCAGCATAGTCCTCGCCACACTCTCTGACCTCAGAATCGACCACCTGGCAGAGGTGGCCGACAAGATGATGGAGCAGCACCAAGCTCAGTCGGTTTCATCATCGTCATCATCGATCAATGCAACAAAGGAAACCAGCATTCGGAAGCTACAAGATTCTCAAGAATTTATGTTACAATCTCAGCAGAAACTCTCTGAACAGATTGCTCAAGTTACTTCTCAACTGATCAACTTATCGGGTGATCGCAGTTGGAGCACTCAGAGGTCGGAACACTCAACGTTCATTTGGTCCTTCCAGATCACAAAGCAGAAATCGTTCAAGTTCTCGACACTATGATCCAAATGGCACGAGGTGTTACTATCATTTCACGTACGGCAAAAATGCAACTAGATGTAAGTCCCCGTGCAACTGGCGTGATCCTACTTCTCCCATGGAAAGCAAATCATAGGGTGGTAAGTTTAACTCTGATAATACATCGAATAATGTGAATTCAATTACTGTCAATTGTTTACCAGTTGGTGAAGTATTAGTAGATAGCGGAAGTGATTTATCTATTATGCCGCCACAATAAAAGAAATAAATACACAATTTTAACGCAGAAACGACTAAATTAAGAGCAGCGAATTCCTCCTCCATTAAAACTTATGGTGAAGGAACTTTAAGACTTATAATCCCTGAATAATCCATCAGAGAATTTAGTTGGACATTTATAGTTGCTGATATTTGCCAGTTTATATTTGGATTAGATTTTTTTCGTCTTTACGATATTAACATTAATTGTGGCACAGGAAAAATCGCTTTCCGACAACCAGAAATTGAATCAACTGACAAAGTCGCACGAATCAGTATACAAAGTGATTCTAGTGACTTAATCTTTGGTTACTTTAAAAACCAAAGTTTTGTGAATGTTTTAAAGGTGGCGGTTATTTTATCGTTACTATATCCAGCTCTAATCTTCGTTGAGAGCACTGCAAAATCTGGTTACGTTATTTTTCTCTTTCTATCAATTATGTGTTATTTTGGTGTAACTTTAGACGACTTTACAGTAGGTAACATGTTTATTGGTTGCGCTGGCCCCCCTACGATAAATATTAACAATTATTCCCCGGCAGACAAAATCGTCAATCTCATTCGCATACAATCTAACAACCGGTTAAATAATACATTGGAAAAATATAAATCAGTATTTCCATCAGAAAATTCTTTTCGGGTAAATCACGATGTAAAACACCACATCATAACAAGTGGACCCCCTTGCTTATCGAAACCAAGGAGGCTCAATTGTCAAAAATTTTCCGTGGCAAAAACGGAATTTAATAATTTGATAAAGGACAATATTGTGGAACGTTTTCGATTCCCCGTGGTCTTCACCGTTGCATCTAGCTCCAGAACCAAACGGTCTTTGGAGATCGTGTGGGGACTTTAGAAAACTAAATGAAATTACTGTTCCGGACAGCTACCCAATGCCTAACATTGCAGATATAACTAATAATTTTCGAGATTGTACTATATTATTTTCCAAAATAGATTTAAAATCAGCATTTTACCAAATACCTGTTGCTCAGGATGATATAAAAAAGACGGCAATAACTACACCTTATGGTATGTTCGTATTTAAGCGAATGCCTTTCGGGCTTCGAAATGCCAGCCAAACATTTCAGATAGTTATGGATACAAGTTTATGCGATTTAGACTGTTGTGTAGCCTATATTGACGACATTTTAGTAGCTAGTAAAAATTCCGAGCAACATTATTCTGATGTAGAATCTGTATTGAAAAGGCTTGAATAATGTGGTCTTAAACCGAATAAGACCAAATGTGAATTTTTCAAATCAGAAATAATTTTTCATGGTCACGTAGTGTCTGCAAATGGAATAAACCAAATCCTCAAAAACTGAAAGCAATTGGAGATTTTCCCCAACCACAAACCATGTCCTCACTTAAAAACGAAAGTAAAAATTCCGATTGATCGTGAACTTTTAGCCATTTATGTTGCTCTCAAACACCACGATTGGTTGTTAGGTCAAAATGTTACTATTTTTACCAACCATAAACCTCTTGAAAAATGTTCAAGTATGAAAAATCCCACGCCACAGCAGTCACGTTGGCTCTCTTTCATTTCGGAAATTGATTGCAAAATCAAACACGTTGCAGGTAGAGATAACATTGTAGCTGATGCTTTGTCACGACCAGTTTCGGTGATATATTTTGATAATATATCACAATTAGCCGAAGCACAGGAACAAGACAAATCTTTACAATCATTTTTCAGGGAAACCTCTCTGCCATTACAAAAACTTTCTACAGATGGAAAAAAAATTGCTGTGTATGACTCAACAGGAAATAATTTGAGGCCTTACATTCCAACCTCCATGAGAAAGGAAGTATTTGAGTCTTGTCATCATTTATCACACAGGCCCAAAAGAAACCTTACGGTTAATATCGAGACGCTGTATCTGGCCTAATACGCCAAGTTATACAATGGGCTAGAGCAGGCCCGTATCGTGCGGGGGGGCTTTGGGGGCACTGCCCCCCCCAGAGAAGCCCCACTGCCCCCCCAGACATGTCTTGTTCACTCGTCTTGTTCACAATTAATTAATAATAATATTGTTGTTGTTGACCCCACTGATCAATATTATTGGATACACATTGATACACTTATAATAGGATACACACTTCTACATACTGATCTGACTCCCTACCATCCAATTTTGGTCCAATTATATAATACTACATGACATTAACCTACTACCTACCTGTAATTACTAAAAAATACCCGAAAGCTCCAGGTTCTCTCATTGGCTACCAGGGGTTGTTTGTTGTTGACCCATTGTCTATTTGTCTGTAATTTGGGAGCCAGCTTGCAGCTAAAAGGCTACGTGCTGAGGGTTGCTTGCGCTGGTATCCATATGTATTATTTGTTGTAACTTAACATTAACCATATTATACCTGAAGTGGGTCCTTCGCGCAGCACGTGACATAAACTTATGTAAGTGCCAACTCGAAAGAAATATTGGCAAAATCTAAGCAGATGTCCCTTGATCACTTTACACCTAGAGGCAGTCTAGGTCACAGTCTGGAAATCTGCAGTCGATTTAAGACCTCAGAAAAAGATTAAATGACACAGCAAATAATCTAGTACAATTCTGCCAAGTTTCCGCTAAAACGGATTAAAAGCAAAGAAATGGGAGGACATTTAATGCTTAGACATGTAGCCATCTTGCGAGAGACTGCTGAACTGTTGGTGTCAAAAGTCGCTAAATAATGTCAAGTTTTGGACATATTTATGCCTACAAATTTTCAATTCGACAGCTTTAAATCGGACAAAGTTATTTGAATGTTACGTTAATGAAATCGTTACGTCAACAACTATTTGCCATTTTATTGACATACGGTACTCCTTAACAGTGTCAGTTCGCCAAGGCTCCACCAACTTCGTGGCTTGCCCCACACGCTCTTCAACAATATTGACTTTTTATGTACTAAATTAACGCTCACTTTGCTGTATGTCCCCACAAATCCAGTTAAAGGTTTGCCCCCCCAGATTTGGCCTCTGCCCCCCCAGATATTATGATCACCATACGGGCCTGGGCTAGAGAGTGTACCAGTTGTCAAATATCGAAAATATCACAAAAAGTAAAAACTCCGGTCGGAGACATACCAACAAATACTAGACACATTCACACACACATTACACTGTTCATATAGACATAGTGGGGCCATTGCCTCACTCAAATGGCTATAAATATTTCTTCACTGCAGTGGATAGATTCACGCGTTGGCCTGAGGTTGTGCCATTGCGTGACATTCAAACAGATTCAGTAGCAAATGCCTTCTTAATATGCTGGATCAGCCGTTACGGAATGCCTCACAAAATAATAACAGAGGATCCCAATTCGAGTCCGCATTATTTAACGCCTTAATAAATGGTTTGGAAATAGACCGTTCCCGCACAACGGCATATCACCCTGCTTGTAACAGTTTAGTTGAAGGATTCCATAGGAGTTTTAAAAAATTATTTAAGAGCAAAGTGTAGTAACTCATCTTGGTATCGTGAGTTAACATTAGTATTACTTGGGTTACTTTAGGCAATAGGTGTACATGGGTACTCTCCGGCACAGCTTTTGTATGGCACCGAGTTGAGTTTGCCTGGCCTGTATTTCCACAAATCAAAAAGTGATGATTTCAAAATTGCTGACTTCGTAGAACAACTTTTTAATAAAGTTGACAAATTCGACCCACCTCAAAGAAAATATAACACAAGAAGTTTTGTACTGTACTGTAGGTTGATACTGTATGTTATTATTTTTTTTCGGTCGGATCCAGACAAGTGATGCCTACGTACAAACAAAAAATCAGACGTTTTCGTAAATATTTGTTGATTTTAGAGGGGGGGGTCAATATGACCCCCCCCCCCCCCCCCCCCCCCGGTATTTGTACAACATTTTATAGCCCGGTACTAATAGGGTTAAATTATTTCTCAATTAAGGATAATAATTAATGATGTTATTTTCGAATTATTGATTGAGTCAGGAAATGCCGGAAATAAAATTTAGCTAAAATTTGAATTTAGTAAAAGCAGGGCCATTGCAATATACGCAATATCTTTAAAATCAAAAATATATTACAATGGTCTTGGTAAAAGTGAACGTTAGTAAATTCAGTTATTTTTCATTTGTTTTTTTTTCTAAATGTATTTAATAATTATTGTAATTATACCGATTAATTGCGACTCTTATTATGATATAAATACGTACAGTATTTGTATAAATACAAACATATTCGCTCCGATCTTTAAGGAGGGGAGATATGTAAGGTAATATTATATTGAGTGGTGGAACATTGTATATTTACTAATGTTAATTAAGCGAACTAATTAAGCTCGGCATCATTGCTTCATATACAATGTTCCATTATATGTTTTACATTTGTTTGACCTTATGTGCATGCATTAATTATATATTATATCGTGTAACTAGAATAATATAATTAAAATAATATAGTCGGTTAATTTTAAATCAACTTTACTTTTCTAACCTTACAATGTCACATTTCACGACCGTTGTGCAGATTACTACAGTACAACTGGAACATACTGTATGTGGCAGTGAAAGGGAAAAGGTAGGTGTACCTTAAGGTGAAAATGAGGTATTTGAGTTAGATATTGCATGTGATTGGCCAACATCTCAGCTATCTAATGAGCTATAAATTGTGTGGGGCGAGCGACGAAAGTAAGCGAGCTTAGCATACAGGTACCACTAACTCAATCGGTGTCTCTGTTGTTCTGTTGATCTGTCGATCTGTTGTTCTCTTGTTCTGTCGTTCTGTTGTTCTGTCGTTCTGTTGTTCTGTCGTGTCCAGTTTTAAACGTTAATAACTCAGCCAAATGTTAATGAAAGTTAACCAAACTTGGTACACATATAGTCTGGCCAAAGTTTAGAAATTTTCCAAGTTGAATTTTCGCGTGGCCGTCGAGAAGCTAAGATAATAGCAGTTAATTAGTTAATTAAGTTGATTAGGGTAAAAACATCAATTTCAACCTGCCTCCTTAAAGGATATTAATTATTTTCTAGTATAAGATTTAAATAATTATACTTAAAAGTTATACAGCTGTAATCCCCATACAACATTCCATTATAGTTTTTAATTAGTTCAAGTAATTTGCTTTAATAAATGTGTCTTTAATTGATCTAAACGTAATTAAAGCGGCACAATTATTGAGTACAAATTTAATCCTTCCCATTATTGGTCAATATAGTCTCTGCGGGGGTGTAGAGCTGCTAGCTGGCACCAGGGCAGAGGGGAATTGTACTGTAATAGGCAGCCAGTAGTATTGCTATAGCAACACAGACATAATTCCAACCACACTGCCTGTATTTCAATTCCTATTGACTCTATACTATAAATGTTGTATTACTTACTATCTCAGGTGACAGAAGATATGATGACATAAATACCCATGGCTGTTGTAGGCTTATATCTGAAGTAGTTTATTCCGCAATATATTTGTCTGGTTATTTTTAATTGAATTTTTGCAAAGTAGTAAAATTAATGATCTTAAAAATAATTTTATTATTTTATATGTAACCTAGGAAATTAACCACATATTTTCGCTGCAGCTTTAAGAGTGTACATTGATTTAATATTATTTCAATACCCATATTACTACATCGGCATACGATGCGTTGGCGTTGTATCACACATCTCCACAAAGATGTATCAGCAGTTACTCGCACGGTTTCGAAACTTCGCATAGTTATAACTGTAAAGATCGTCAGTCTTGGTTTAGGAAAAATATTTTAATGCAAAACAGGACGAGCGACGAGCGCAACGAGGCATATAATGAAGACCAGTACTGCGTAGACTATATTCCTATAAACCATACCTGGCTTCGCCTATTGAAGGCGTCGGTAGTTATAAAGATCGTCCGTCAGTCTGCGTTTAGGAAATATGTTTAAATACAAAACAGGACGAGCACAGCGACGTTTATAATAATGAAGACGAGTACTGCTTACTGTGTTGAAGGCATCGGTAGTTATAAATCACTGGTGGATGTGAAGGGTGGGGGGGGGGGGGTGCAGATTAAAAGGGATGAACACGTACTGTCCCCCTTTATTTGATTGATTGGTGGTGTGGGTAAATTTCTCAAAACCTGATTTTGTGATACAGTCGCTCAATTTTAATCTGTATATGATAACTGAGCCTCGTCCTGCGCGATGGCCCCACGAACGTGTATTTTAACTTTAATAGTATAGGCCTAGGGATTACTTACAAAATATCTTGAAAGTGAGTTTGTTAAATTGGAGTGGGGCGGGGGTTATGTTGTGATGTTAAGCTTGAGGGGCAAAATGTGTAACAGGAATGTGCATTCGCAAACTAATGAACAACTATGCTGCCTAGTCTGGAACTTCGAGCAGCACGTGATCAACTAGGCTGGGTTTTATCTAGTCTGGGACTCCGAGCAGCATGCGAACAACTAAGCTAGCTAGTTATCTAGTTTGAGAATTCGAGCACTACGTGAACAACTAAGGTATCTAGTTATCTAGTCTGGGACTTCGAGCAGCACGTGAACAACTAAGGTAGCTAGTTATCTAGTCTGGGACTTCGAGCAGCACGTGAACAACAAAGCTAGATAATTATCTAGTTTGAGACTTCGTGCAGCATGCGAACAACTAAGGTAGCTAGTTATCTAGTTTGAGAATTCGAGCACTACGTGAACAACTAAGGTATCTATTTATCTTGTCTGGGACTTCGAGCAGCACGTGAACAACTAAGGTAGCTAGTTATCTAGTCTGGAATTTCGAGCAGCACGTGAACAACTAAGGTAGCTAGTTATCTAGTCTGGAACTTCGAGCAGCACGTGAACAACAAAGCTAGATAATTATCTAGTTTGAGACTATTATACTGTTATCTAGTCTGGGACTTCGAGCAGCACGTGAACAACTAAGGTAGCTAGTTATCTAGTCTGGGACTTCGAGCAGCACGTGAACAACAAAGCTAGATAATTATCTAGTTTGAGACTTTGTGCAGCATGCGAACAACTAAGGTAGCTATTTATCTAGTTTGAGAATTCGAGCACTACGTGAACAACTAAGGTATCTAGTTATCTAGTCTGGGACTTCGAGCAGCACGTGAACAACAAAGGTAGCTAGTTATCTAGTCTGGGACTTCGAGCAGTACGTGAACAACAAAGGTAGCTAGTTATCTAGTTTGAGACTTCGTGCAGCATGCGAACAACTAAGGTAGCTAGTTATCTAGTTTGAGAATTCGAGCACTACGTGAACAACTAAGGTATCTAGTTATCTAGTCTGGGACTTCGAGCAGCACGTGAACAACAAAGGTAGCTAGTTATCTAGTCTGGGACTTCGAGCAGGACGTGAACAACAAAGGTAGCTCGTTATCTAGTCTGGGACTTCGCGCAGCACGTGCACAACTATGCTATGTTTTTATCTAGTTTTGGACTTCGAGCAGCACGTGACCAACAAATCTAGCTAGTTATCTAGTTTTCTATTTAGTTGGTTAGTTTAGTTATGTAGTTAGTAGTCTAAATTTTTAGTTTGACATTTGTTACTTGTATTTTTCGTCCTGGTGGTGACAAATAGCACCAAAAATGATGGTTGCATTACCAGAAAATATTTTTAAGAAGTTTTATCGTGTTCATCGACCTCGAAAACCCTTGTACAGTACCATCAAAATTATAATTTTTGAGCCAAGATCTAAAAAATTTCTAAAATGACCGACAACACTTGACAGACAAACAGACGAACTGACGAACAGACAGACCGATTGACATGCAAACATATTGACAAACTCGAAGATAGTTTTCTATTGGAATAGTAAGGCATATAAATTAATTTCTAAGAGTAAATCTACATAGAACAACATAATATCTATCGGGAATGAGATTTCAATTTCAAAACTTCTGACTACCCTCAATCAAAGCTGACTATCTCCAAAACGAAGCTAGCTGTTAACATACCGTTAACAGATTTGGATTCCTCATTAAAAACTGCATATATCACATTGAAAATAAAAAAATTGAAAATTTATTTTTTCTTAAGTGCGATTTTCTCAAAACGACCTTTTCACCTTAAGTTACCTTTTCGCTTTCACTTCCACATATAGTCAAGTTCAACTATATGACTCAAACAATTGACACGAACCACCTAAAGGATAGATATTATATAAAAGATTATAACCATTATTGTCAGGGATCCGAAGATATTGGAACATCAGCGTAACGGTCGTGACTTTTAAAATCTTTTATTAGTATTAGAACTTTACTCCCCAGAGGAAACTATAGTACTCATTTAGCTACCACTAAAGGATGCAAGGCAGAGATGCGCCCTGTCTGGTCCCTTTACTAAAGCATTCGTGCCGAAACGAAAACTGCCCTGGCCCATGTGAGGATCGAACCCACGACCTACGGAATATGTGAATTCACATGGTTCTGTTAGAGGAACTGTCATCAGTTAGCGATGGCTCAATTACAGGTAGGATAGTTTGTCTATTACAAATACTTATTATATGTTGTTATTTTTTGGGTGTAAGCACTGCGCAGCTGTAACATATGGTTTTAAAACCCCGCTACTTATTTCACCTCTAAAAGCGCACGGTTTTATTATGTACCCATGTGACCTGGCCCATATGAGGATCGAACCCTACAGGAGATGTGAATTCAATGCAACCACTACACCAACTGACCAAGGTGGAACCTGGATTATTTAACCGACATGGCTATTCCTGTATTTTCTATTACTATAGGTAGATTTAAGATTCTGATAAACATATGGCTGTATGGTGGGCATTGTCCCATTGTCTGTTTGCTAATGGTAACCAGACAGAGGTAACATTTCCTCTGCCTGTGTGACGGTGACCGATTGTTTGCTGGCCAGCACCAGTGTCAGCTACTGTGAGACTGTGTTAGCTGCTAGGTTACTGCATATTAAATTATTAAAACTTACTCAATTACTGCAGTACCGGTACTGAATTATTGTTGAATTTTTAATATTTCTTCATTGATTCTTATTTTATGAACATCCCCTGTCTGCCTGTTTTCCCATACTGCCATAGCAATGCCTCAATCATTTCTTTGGGTTCCCTGCAAAAAGGCGAAGGAGTTATCTGATAGCGAGGTCATCCGACCCCTTCAAAACTTTCTGAATAGCCAATTTGTTCAGGCGAGCGGCGTCAAATCCGATTACAGTAAGGAGATCCGAGACTTTAACTCTCTCCGAACACGAACTGTTTGTAAAGAGACCGACTCCAATCCGGAAGCACTGAACCAACTCTATCGATATTACGACCAGTTCTGCGCGGTAGAGAGTCGATTTCCTCTAACAGAGACGGATATTCGGTTGAACTTTACATGGAAAGACGCCTTCGATAAAGGTTCTTTGTTCGGGAAAATGAAGACAACTATTTGTACGGGGCAGTTCGAACGAACCTGCATTATGTACAACATCGGAGCTTTGGCCTCCCAGGTAGCGAGTTCCCAGTCGATGGACTCAGACGAAGGAATAAAAAATGCTGCGAAATACTTCCAGATATCCACGTGGGTGTTCGGATATCTAAAAGACAACATATCGTCGCTTCTGGGACAGCCAGCCACACCCGACTTAACATCGGATATTCTCAACGCCCTCAGTAAGGTTATGCTCGCCCAAGCCCAGGAAGCCATCCTAAAGAAAACCATCAAGGATAAGATGAAGGACGGGACAGTGGCCAAGGTGGCTCAATGTGCCGGCGAGTTATACGGGGAAGCCCACTCCTCCTGTCAATCATCCTCAACGAAGATGTTACTCGATCAGCAGGATCAGGAGTGGCTGCCGGTGTTGGGAGGGAAGAACAGCGAGTTGTTGGGAGTCGCCGAGTGGCATATGGCGCTGCTGGCCAAGGAGAAGAAGAACGTTGGTGAAGAGTTAGCAAGGTTGACCCACGCGACGGAGCTTCTCGCAGCCGCTAAAACGCGGAGCAGTTCGGCGGTGGTGAACGAGGATCTAGTCGGACGGGTTAAACGCGCTCTCGACGCTGCCAAAAAGGATAACGACTTTATTTACCACGAACCCGTGCCGGATTACCATAAACTCGCGACTATCGGGTCAGCGGCGCTCGCGAAACCCGTCGCCTTGGCGATCGGGTCGCCGATAAGTGAGAACTTCCGGGATATATTCGATTCGCTGGTCCCGTTGGCGGTCCATCAGTCGCTGACCAACTACGAGAGTCGGCGAACGCAACTGGTGAACCTCGAGGTCGGGAAGCTGCGGGAGCAAACGCAGCTGCTGAACGGCGCGTTGGCCTCGCTCAACCTACCGGCGGCTATAGAAGACACCTCCGGGGGGTCGTTGCCGCCGTCACTCCTACAGAAGGGAGCGAAAGTGAAGGAGTTGGGGGGGATCCAGGCGATCGAGCGGCTGTTCTACGAGTTGCCAGAGCTGCTGGATCGCAATAAAGAGATCCTCGTGGAAGCTGATCGGATTCTGGCGGAAGAGAAAGAGTCGGACGACGTGATGCGGACGCAGTTCGGTGGGAAGTGGTCGCGGGTTGCGTCGGAGAAACTGACGGGTCCGTTGATAGCCGAGAGCGGCAAGTACCACGGGATCCTGGACAACGCGATGAAAGCGGACGAGATAGTCAGGGGGAAGTACGGCGACAATCGGGAGGCGATCGCGGTGCTGAGTAAACCGGATTCCGAGATGTCCGGGAGCATTCCGAGCGGCGGAGTGGCGGCGGTCGCCGAGTCGGACAACGTCCGGACGCTGCGGCAGCTGATGGCGAGTCTCGACGGCCTGAAACGGAAGCGAGACGCCCTGGAGACGGAACTCCGGGAGACCGCGGGGGCCACCGACATGAAGACGGCGTTCCTCGCCGCGCTGTCCCACGATGGGGTCATCGATGAGGACGCCATCAGCGTCAACGAACTCAAGGCGGTTTACGAGCCGCTCCAACAGAAAGTGGGGGAATCGGTGCGGGAGCAGGACGAGGTGATGGAGAGAGTGAACGAGGCGAATCGACGGTTCGCGGAAGAGAAGAGAGGAGCCGGAGCGGAAGAGCGGGAGGAGATGTTGAAGAAGTTAGCCGTCGCCTTCGATGTGTACAGCGAACTAACGGGGAATCTACAGGAAGGGATTAAGTTCTACAACGATCTCACTCAGTTGCTCCTTAAGTTCCAGAACAAAGTAAAAGATTTCTGTTTCGCGAGGAAAACCGAGAAGGATGAATTAATGAAAGAGATTCAACGCAATGTTGTTAATCAGCCGACTAAACCGGCTCCGCCGAGGCCTGCGCCCAGAAGTAGTCAGCCGCCCGCTGCCCAGACGCCCGCCGCGCCCACCCAGCCGGCTTATAGGCCGCCCGCGCCCACGCAGCCCGGGTACGGGGCAACGACCACGCAGCCGGGGTACGCCAATGCGCCGCCCTCCTCCCAGTACCCGGGGTACCAACCCGCGGGTCCCGGGTTCAACCCCTACCCGCAGCAGCAGTACGGGGCCCCGCCCATACAACCCCCGTACCACCACCAGCAGCCGTACCAGCAACCCGCCTACCCCCAGCAACCCGGCTACGTCCAACAGGCTCCCCCCTACGGCCAGTCTCAGTACCCCGCCCAGCCCCCGCCCCAGACCTACCCCGGCTACCAGTACCCCCAGGGCACCTACCAGGGGCAGCATTACCCGGGCTCTGGGCCCCCGGGGGGACCACAATATCGCCCGTAGTAATTAAATGTCATACAGATGTTGGTATTATTAACCGATTAATTAATTGGATTCGCAATTTATATAACAATATATTTTAGCGAATGCTTTACGATCCGATACGATTACTGTGGGGGACAAATGAGTCTAAAAATATGTCTGATCGATTAATTAATTCATCTTTTTGTTTACATAATAATTGTACTGTTTTATTAAATTCGGTGTTTCTATTAAACATTATCCACCCAGAAGCAGCACCTCTGACGTCACGAATTATTAATTACTTCTCCCAATTAGATTTTAAAACAATTAATTGCTAAAACATAGTAGAGTTTTGTGGGATTGTTTGAGCTGAATTAGAGTTGTGAGTTTGTGATTGGGTTGTTCTAATTAGTCGATTTCCATTAGTTTGTGGTTCAGAAGTTTAAATCCAGCGATAAAAGACAAACACAAAGTTCTAAAAGTACAAGGAGGACTTATTGACATTTTTTGTTACTTTGTTGTTACATTTATATTTTAAATTAAATTCTGTATTTCTCCGGGAAGGGATTAGAATAGAAAGGCTTTACAAGAGCGTAAAACTCTCTGCAATAACTAGTTAACCTGCACAGTTGAAGGTTATGCCCTTATGTTATTGGTATATAATTTATAGACCTAGTAAGTGTAGGTCGTCGTATTCATACTTTGCAACAATTTTACGCGATATCTACTGGATGGTGCACAACAGCTCATTCAAAGGTTCAATTTGAGGTTATCGGCATTAAATAATAATTATATAAAAAATGCTATCATTACCAAAAGTTATTTTATCATTACCAAAAATTAATAACGGTAACTCGGCTAAGTGGGCTAACCGTCAACATCAACAATAATTGATTACGTTTTAATTTTATTTTCAATAATAACTTTGTGGACAAATACAAATAATGATAAAAATTATTGAAAGATTAGAATTTTCTCTGTGAAACCTCAATGAGTGCCTTATTGTTGCAATTTAAGAATATAATAGTGTTGGACTTTTGGTTGACCTTGTGTGTGAGACTAAACTTTGCTGTCTGTCTATTTGTGTGAGACTAAACTTTGTGTGTGAGACTAAACTTTGCTGTCTGTCTATTTTTGTGAGACTAAACTTGGTGTGTGAGACTAAACTTTGTGTGTGAGACTAAACTTTGTGTGTGAGACTAAACTTTGTGTGTGAGACTAAACTTTGTGTGTGAGACTAAACTTTGTGTGTGAGACTAAACTTGGTGTGTGAGACTAAACTTTGTGTGTGAGACTAAACTTTGTGTGTGAGACTAAACTATGTGTGTGAGACTAAACTTTGTGTGTGAGACTAAACTATGTGTGTGAGACTAAACTTTGTGTGTGAGACTAAACTATGTGTGTGAGACTAAACTTTGTGTGTGAGACTAAACTTTGTGTGTGAGACTAAACTATGTTTGTGAGACTAAACTTTGTGTGTGAGACTAAACTTTGTGTGTGAGACTAAACTATGTGTGTGAGACTAAACTTTGTGTGTGAGACTAAACTTTGTGTGTGAGACTAAACTTTGATGTCTGTCTATTTGTGTGAGACTAAACTTTGTGTGTGAGACTAAACTTGGTGTGTGAGACTAAACTTTGTGTGTGAGACTAAACTTTGTGTGTGAGACTAAACTTTGTGTGTGAGACTAAACTTTGTGTGTGAGACTAAACTTTGTGTGTGAGACTAAACTTGGTGTGTGAGACTAAACTTTGTGTGTGAGACTAAACTATGTGTGTGAGACTAAACTTTGTGTGTGAGACTAAACTTTGTGTGTGAGACTAAACTATGTTTGTGAGACTAAACTTTGTGTGTGAGACTAAACTTTGTGTGTGAGACTAAACTATGTGTGTGAGACTAAACTTTGTGTGTGAGACTAAACTTTGTGTGTGAGACTAAACTTTGATGTCTGTCTATTTGTGTGAGACTAAACTTTGTGTGTGAGACTAAACTTTGTGTGTGAGACTAAACTTTGTGTGTGAGACTAAACTTTGTGTGTGAGACTAAACTTTGTGTGTGAGACTAAACTTTGTGTGTGAGACTAAACTTGGTGTGTGAGACTAAACTTTGTGTGTGAGACTAAACTTTGTGTGTGAGACTAAACTATGTGTGTGAGACTAAACTTTGTGTGTGAGACTAAACTATGTGTGTGAGACTAAACTTTGTGTGTGAGACTAAACTATGTGTGTTAGACTAAACTTTGTGTGTGAGACTAAACTTTGTGTGTGAGACTAAACTATGTTTGTGAGACTAAACTTTGTGTGTGAGACTAAACTTTGTGTGTGAGACTAAACTATGTGTGTGAGACTAAACTTTGTGTGTGAGACTAAACTTTGTGTGTGAGACTAAACTTTGATGTCTGTCTATTTGTGTGAGACTAAACTTTGTGTGTGAGACTAAACTTGGTGTGTGAGACTAAACTTTGTGTGTGAGACTAAACTTTGTGTGTGAGACTAAACTATGTGTGTGCGACTAAACTTTGTGTGTGAGACTAAACTTTATGTGTGAGACTAAACTATGTGTGTGAGACTAAACTTTGTGTGTGAGACTAAACTATGTTTGTGAGACTAAACTTGGTGTGTGAGACTAAACTATGTTTGTGAGACTAAACTTGGTGTGTGAGACTAAACTATGTTTGTGAGACTAAACTTTGTGTGTGAGACTAAACTTTGTGTGTGAGACTAAACTATGTGTGTGAGACTAAACTTTGTGTGTGAGACTAAACTTTGTGTGTGAGACTAAACTTTGATGTCTGTCTATTTGTGTGAGACTAAACTTTGTGTGTGAGACTAAACTTGGTGTGTGAGACTAAACTTTGTGTGTGAGACTAAACTTTGTGTGTGAGACTAAACTTTGTGTGTGAGACTAAACTTTGTGTGTGAGACTAAACTTTGTGTGTGAGACTAAACTATGTTTGTGAGACTAAACTTTGTGTGTGAGACTAAACTTTGTGTGTGAGACTAAACTCTGTTTGTGAGACTAAACTTTGTGTGTGAGACTAAACTTTGCTGTCTGTCTATTTGTGTGAGACTAAATTTGGTGTGTGAGACTAAACTTTGTGTGTGAGACTAAATTTTGTGTGTGAGACTAAACTTTGCTGTCTGAGACTAAACTTTGTGTGTGAGACTAAACTTTTCTGTCTGTCTATTTGTGTGAGACTAAATTTGGTGTGTGAGACTAAACTTTGCTGTATGTCTATTTGTGTGAGACTAAACTTGGTGTATGAGACTAAACTTTGTGTGTGAGACTAAACTTTGTGTGTGAGACTAAACTTTGTGTGTGAGACTAAACTTTGTGTGTGAGACTAAACTTTGCTGTCTGTCTATTTGTGTGAGACTAAACTTGGTGTATGAGACTAAACTTTGCTGTCTGAGACTAAACTTTGTGTGTGAGACTAAACTTTGCTGTCTGTCTATTTGTGTGAGACTAAACTTGGTGTGTGAGACTAAACTTTGTGTGTGAGACTAAACTTTGCTGTCTGTCTATTTGTGTGAGACTAAACTAACTTGGTGTGTGAGACTAAACTTTGTGTGTGAGACTAAACTTTGTGTGTGAGACTAAACTTTGTGTGTGAGACTAAACTTGCTGTCTGTCTCTTTGTGTGAGACTAAACTTTGTGTGTGAGACTAAACTTTGTGTGTGAGACTAAACTTTGTGTGTGAGACTAAACTTTGTGTGTGAGACTAAACTCTGTGTGTCAGACTAAACTTTGTGTGTGAGACTAAACTCTGTGTGTGAGACTAAACTTTGTGTGTGAGACTAAACTTTGTGTGTGAGACTAAACTTTGTTTGTGTGACTAAACTTTGTGTGTGAGACTAAACTCTGTGTGTGAGACTAAACTTTGTGTGTGAGACTAAACTTTGTGTGTGAGACTAAACTTTGTGTGTGAGACTAAACTTTGTGTGTGAGACTAAACTTTGTGTGTGAGACTAAACTTTGTGTGTGAGACTAAACTTTGTGTGTGAGACAAAACTTTGTGTGTGAGACTAAACTTTGTGTGTGAGACTAAACTTTGTGTGTGAGACTAAACTCTGTGTGTGAGACTAAACTTTGTGTGTGAGACTAAACTTTGTGTGTGAGACTAAACTTTGTGTGTGAGACAGACTAAACTTTGTGTGTGAGACAGACTAAACTTTGTGTGTGAGACTAAACTTTGTGGGTGAGACTAAACTTTGTGTGTGAGACTAAACTTTGCTGTCTGTCCATTTGTGTGAGACTAAACTTTGCTGTCTGTCCATTTCTGTGAGACTATTCTTTACAGTCCCTTCTTTGAATATACATTTTTTGTGCTAATTTATTGTTGTTACACAGCGAAATTACTATAACATTATATAATGCCGTCTGATAACGTATTTTCCTTTCTTAATGTAACTTTAATACTTTGCATTGCTGCTACAATCTGTACTTGACATCTCCTAAAGCTAAATATCAAAGTTACATAGTTTCCCATGGGTCCATTCTTATTTATTATTGTTCCTTTGCCTTAGAAAGTTCGTAGTTTACTTTATGGAATTTCTTCTGATATTTTAAATGCTGGCTTGGGTAGTGGTATGTTTAGTAATTTTTGTGCTTATTCATGTAACTTTCTACGTTTCCGTTGAATCACAATTTTCAGGCTACAAAAATTGTGATTAATCATTGATATTTCAGTTATGTTAATCTAAATTGTCTTTCGATAAATAATTATATTATTGTAATAAAGTAATGAATTATATTTAATAATAAGACCAATGTAATAAACTTATTGAGGGACAGTATGGTACAATTTTTTCCTAAAAATTGCTGCATAACGTGATTATTTATATAACACTTCTACTTAGAGGTACCGCTACTAAAGCTCAGCCACTAAAGCAACGAGACAGGGGTGAACTTAACGCAAATACCATCTCGGTGAATTAATATAGCGCCACAATGTTAAATTATAGTAGTAGGTTACATTGGCACGGCATTCTAACCAAAACAATAATAACTAAAATCAATATAACAGTAAACACCTGTTACAGATTTATTTCTGGGAGTAATCAGCTGTTACTTGAGTACATTTTCCTCTGGAGAGAGGAAAATCACATTTCATTCCTCGCTGTAGGAATCCTAGCAATTTATATTGCATTTGCATATTACCTGACGGTATTAATATTTTAAATACATCAATTATGATCAAACGGCTATTTTAATTTTGAAAATCTGGTTTTGAGCTTTGAGGTGTATCATTAATTAGAATGAAATGTTTTTTTAATTAGAGTGAATGTTGTGATAGGGACATTACCATCCTACCCATGGCTCGTTCACGGAATGACGAGAACTCATCCCCCCCCCCCCCCCCCCCCCCGCCCCTCTCCCTCTTAAAATCCACTGCGTTATTTTGACCTCTCTGCGTTTTTAGTTTGTTGTACACCGGTTGGAGCCCTGCTTCGGATCTTATTGTTTATGCACAGCAACTACGGAGCTGAAATTTACTCCTACAGTAAAAATAACTAACAATAATCTATATCAGCAATCAACAATTGCGAATTAATTAAAACCAACTTACAACAGATGAAAACGTTGGCCGGCCACTGCGTAATAAGTTATAAAACCGTTGGTTCTACTGTAATACCATGTACGTGTATTGCAAATCTCAATTAAAGAGTAAAAAAAAGAATAATTATCTTTCAATTGGAAGAAGAAGATGATGTTGAAAATAATTTGTGACAAAGTAATGAATATAATTCTAGACTATTGCATTCTGGCTTGCAGGAAAAATGTTTAGGAAGTATTTTTGACAAACCTATCTCTAAACAAAGTGTCTATGCCCAAAATTAGTAAAGAAAAATATTAAAAAAAAGCACAATTTTTGGCTTCCCACAATCGAAATATAAAATTTCAAGGGTGATTACACTACACAACCTTATTTATTAGTAAATATTATAAACATCTTATTATAGGCCTACATTAAATAATTAATTGATACTAGTTAATATTTCTTATGTACTGTAGGACCCCTTAGGCTATTATTATTAATTATTATTATAGAAAAATGAGTATACGTGTGATTATAATGATAAATACATAACTAACAATCTATAAATAAATATAAAAGACAATAAATATGATTATTGTCAATATTCTCAAGAGACTCCATCTTATGGAAATTAAATATAATATTTAAAAAGTAAAGTAAGATTTAAACTTTTTAAATTAATTTCCGTAACATAATTAACTAACTCAACAGCAGCTACAACTGTACTGTATACGTAACAACAATGGATAGAACGGTGTCGGATTGTACTGAAACGCGGAGAGTTTGTAAAGTAGGAAAATACAAGTAAAACAAACAAAGGAAACTCTTGGAAAAGAGTGAAAATATTCACCTGTATAAATTAACAATGTAGGCCCTACAGTACATAATGCACAAAAGCAGTAATCCTAAATGTTCCAGATAATAAAATTGTAATACATAAGAAAACACACTTTAAAAAAAGCAACCTAACCATACTTAAACATAACCATATTGAGGAGGGATGAGGGGGGGGGGGGGTACCCCCTCCCCCCCTTAATTTTGTTCTTAATTGGTATATGTTTCCAATGTGGTTGAACAATTCTTAGAAAACGATTTACTGTAGGTCGTATCATAGAAAATAAAATTATAAAAGTAAATAAAAATTTGAAAAATTTTACTAAAATGACTACTCCTCCGACATTTTTAATTTTCTAACACCATATTTTTTGGCACCAGCATGTTGATTTTCATCATTTCGGTCCCTTTTTCTATTTTCATTTTCTATTTTCGATAATAGACCTCGACATATGTATAAATTATTAAGAAAATACTAGACGAATTATTTTATTATTGGCAGTGGTGAAGAATTAATTAGCAGTGTAAATCTTTGTAACGTCCTTTGCCCAAGAACGTAGCGTATTTGGTGCTTTGTAAGTATTATTATTATTATTATCACTAGACCAAGCAGCAGCTTGGTCTAGTGGTGACATTACTGTGCTTCCGATTAGGGAGCCCGGGTTCGATCCCTAGATGGGGCAGCACTGTTTGGGCACAGTGCTTTAAATGCTGCAGCCTAGCCCAACCCCGGCTTTCATCCTTCAGTGGTCGATAAATGGGAACCAAGGCAACTTGGGAAACAGAGTGGAAGGGTTTACTGCGGAAGATCACCCATGGTGGTGAACAGGCATTCCTTGGCTTAACGAGCCTAAAAGATTCTCCCATTCATTATTATTAATAGGCAATTTGGAAAGAAAACATTCAAAATTAAAAAAATAAAACAACCATGTTTTTTTTAATTTTCCATTTTAAAAAAGGGGAAAATATGAAGTCAAGAAAACCGCTCTAAATTTATTGAAACTTATGAAATTACCTTTCATATAAGGCAAACATTTCTAGTATTAGTGTCTGATTAGGAAGGAGGCACACTTAGAGTTGGAACGGGATCGGGATCCCGATTTTCGGGATCAGGATTTTTAATTTCCTTTTATTTATTTTTTTATTTAATTTAAACTTTCAAGAAATCTCCTGTTGTAAAAAATGCCTGGATGTCAAAATGTCCACTGATTTTTTTCTATTTTTACTCTACTTCTACGTATTTTATTTCACACGTAGGCCTAAGTATTTCATTTCACTTACGTTTTTAATATAATTTATGTAACATATATAATATACAGTATCTAACTGCAGTCTGACTGAATCGTTGCCTCATGAAAATGTTTATCATATTCAATAAAAAGCAACAAGTGTTTCTATTATTTATAATGTAGACATTCATGTATATATTTAATGTATTTAATGAATGAATTTCAGATATAAATTCAGATTCAGAAATCAGCTATAAATCATGTATGTAAATTAATCCATCATTCATCAATCATTAGGGGTGTGAGTTTTCCGGAAATATGTTTTTCAAGGAAAGTTCCGAAAATTTCCGGGAAAGTATACTTCACCCGTAGTTACCAGTTACGACCTCAAGAGCCAAGACAACGAACCACCACAACACAGCTAAGCATGAATTACTTGTTTCTAATGTTTACTCTACTTATGTATAAACGGCAAAATAACAGGATGTATTAAATTGTAAAAAACTTAAAAAATTGATTAATTTTGTTAAAATGTATTAATTTCCGAATTTGCGTTCAATAAAGATCTAGTTACTGTAATAAGGAAATTTACAAAACACAAAGTCACAATCTCAATTTTAGTTCAAATCGTATTACTATTTTATGCAATTTATATGAGGATATATTTCAGTAAATATTTACTATTAAAAGTAAACTTTTTTATATCAAATTAAAATAAAATAGGAAGTTTTCGAATGTCTAGGATAATCTCTCGCATCCCTATCAATAATCTTATCAATCATCCAATGAAAATCCTCCATCGGGATCCCGTTGCAAAAATAAGGTACACCAGGGAATCTTGGTGGAGGAATCTTTCAGTTTTCCGTGTTTCTTTCATTTTGACAGACAGATTGGCAGACAGATATTCCACGATAACTCGAGAAGAGATCTCTCTAAGCCGTTTTCAAATTTGAAACCACCCTATCAAATTTCTGAAATCTTCATCCAGGGGGGGGGGGTCCCTTTAATGGTTAATAAGGTAAAATATAGTACCTTAATTATTTATTGGAGTGTGTCTCTAAGTGATTTAAAACTACCCTAATAAACTAAAGTCAACCCAATAAAATTATTCAAACACCAAATTACATTTTTCAACACCAAAAACAATAAATTATTCAACACCAAAATAAATACATCCCCCAAAATAAATACACAATCCCACAAAAATAAATACGTATTCCCCCAAAATAATAAAATATTCTACCATATTAAACATAGTCTTAGGTAAAGACTCTTAGGTAAAGACTCACAGTTGAAGACTATTGTTACGAGGATCGTCGGGTGAGTACAAAACAACGACCAAAGACTCAAGGCTTTACTGTACAAAACAAAGAGGTAAAGTCGCATTGCAATTAAAAGGAGCAGGTTAGAGAGGCGTATTGGTGGAACCAGAACAATAAACGAAAGGTTACACATGTTACAAGATTATGCAGGTCTATATAATTGGGCCTTTGTTTTGTAATCATCCAAGGATAATAATATGATTAAACATTTTGTTTGATTTATGGAAATAAATAATTAATAAATTTGTATAATATAAATAAATTTTCCATAAAATTTTTGGTGCTGTAAGAATTGTTTTTGGTTGAAAAGTAATTATTTTAGGGAGATTGAATAATTGTTTTTGGGGGAAAGAATAATTGTTTTTGGGGGAATGAATAATAATTGTTTTTGGGGATGAGTTATTGTTTTTTGAATAATTGTTTTTGGTGAGAGAGATATTCAAAATTAGGGTATGTAAATTGGCGCTACAAAAAAATATATTTTGTGCTTAATAATTTTTTTGGTGTGAAATCATCCGAGAACCTGAATGCGAGAAATCATTGAAGATTGTTGAATATTTCACAAACGGGAATACCAAGGTGTGGTACAACTCCCATAACTTTTGGCGTAAAACCTTATCATACGCCGTGGTGAAGTCAATGAAAATAAGGAATAACTTACCAGCCTGTTCAATATCGGGAGATGCCCACATGGCCAGACGCTTTGATAAAATTAATATATTTTTATTGCTAATGAACTGAGGATTGATTCTATGCAGTAAAATTACGAGGTGGTGAACATTGTGGCAACCATCGCGCCCTGGCTCCGTGACCGAGGTGGCACACTTTGTGGCAGACGTCGATCCATGCTCCGTGACGGAGGTGGCGCACATTGTGACAGTCGCCGAGCCCAGACTCCCTGACCGAGGTGGCGCACATTGTGGCAGTCTCCGGGCCCTGGCTCCATGACCAAGGTGGCGCACATTGTGGCAGTCTCCCGTGACCAAGGTGGCGCACATTATGGCAGCCGTCGAGCTCTGACCGAGGTGGCTCACACTTGTGGCAATCGCCAAGCTCAGACTCCCTGGCCGAGGTGGCGTACATTATGGAAGTCTCCTAGCCCTGGCTCCGTGACCAAGTTGGCGCACATTGTGGCAGCCGTCGAGCTCTGACCGAGGTGGCTCACACTTGTGGCAGTCGCCAAGCTCAGACTCCCTGGCCGAGGTGGCGTACATTGTGGAAGTCTCCTAGCCCTGGCTCCGTGACCAAGTTGGCGCACATTGTGGCAGCCGTCGAGCTCTGATCGAGGTGGCTCACACTTGTGGCAGTCGCCGAGCCCAGACTCCCTGACCGAGGTGGCGCACATTGTGGCAGTCTCCTAGCCCTGGCTCCGTGACCAAGTTGGCGCACATTGTGGCAGCCGTCAAGCTCTGACCGAGGTGGCTCACACTTGTGGCAGTCGCCGAGCCCAGACTCCCTGGCCGAGGTGGCGTACATTGTGGAAGTCTCCTAGCCCTGGCTCCGTGACCAAGGTGGCGCACATTGTGGCAGCCGTCGAGCTCTGACCGAGGTGGCTCACACTTGTGGCAGTCGCCAAGCTCAGACTCCCTGGCCGAGGTGGCGTTCATTGAGGCAGTCTACAGGCCCGGGCTCCGTGATCGAGGTGGCGCACATTGTGGCAGCCGTCGAGGCACTAACAGGTGAGATCTTACTACTCATCAGACAAGCAGGGTAAACTTAATCGGTTAGTGAGTAGATTATTTTTAAAGGCTGTTTAATTTTTTAAAATATAAGAAACTTCGAAGGATTAAAAAAAATCTATAAACATTATTGTATTTAATACAACTGATACAAACACCACTACCGCGGATACCTATTGAATGCCTATTATCAGAACTAGTGAGGTAATGAAAAACGAAAATGAAACAAAATTGATGAAAATGAAATTAAAATTATTTCGTTTCGTTGAGCCATCCCTGGTTAGATCTGCCAGTAGTATAGGCTACAGCCACAGCTGATGCACAGACTATGTTGGAGGCCCCCTAGCGGACTCATCGTGGCCGCTTTGGTTGGCCATGGACTCCCCTATGGGAACCACCACATTAGATTTTATTTTAAATATATTGACATTAACAGCATATCGGAAACTTACTACAAATATATACATGAGATAAAAGTTTAAACTGAAGACAATACCAAACATATTAGATATCTGTGCAGCAATATTATTGATAACTAACATTTTTTCATAAGCAGAAATTTGCTCTAATTTAGATAAAGGGTGTAGATTTCCTCCCATATTGTCGAAAATTGTTCTTATAATGTGAAAGATTATACGAGCACAATCTTTTGCGCACATTAGAGTTCCAGTAACGAGCATCATATTTACCGCAGCGGACATTTTATTATTGGTTGATGGTATAGATTGCCTCATTAGCTTTCTTAACTTATAAATCATTAGACCGTTTATAGCAAACACTCCTACAATTTGAATGGTTTTTCTTATGGGAAAGAAATAATCCAGAAACTGATGTGCCCTAATCCAGTGAACGTTATATGATCTCAAATAATAAAGTAAAGCCCAATATTGCTTTTCACCATTAACGTATCGAATTTCCCCCTTATACATAACTAAATAAGGCCAGTACAGACACGCTGTGTATATAAATAAAACTACTATAATCCCATATATCATGTTATTATTCTTTAATTTTGTATCCTTATACCATACCGGGAAATAAAGGGCTGCAATACGCTCTGCGCCCATAATTAAGGTGAGTGTTGAATCTCCATATTGTACACACCAAGCAAATATCGGCCAATAACACTGGCATAACCATGAAACAACGTTATAACAGTGAAAGTGCCAAATTTTGTTGTTGTTTTCTATCACTGGCTCATATTCAAAATAGTACCACTTAGAATTCTGACCATGTTTTAGTAGTTGGCCAAACGATATAAGAATATCGAAAATTGACTTTAACACCAACATTCTATAAAATAAAGTATTGAATGATTTTTCCTTCACAATTGTTACAATAATTAATATATTGCCAATCAGACCAAATAAATTATATGTTGATATATAAGGTGTGAGAATAAAATCGTCGACATATTTCCTAGCATTGTGATAAATCTCAAATCCTTTCATCATATCATCATAATCCGATTTAGGAACAGTTTCAAAGTATTCGTGGTACAAATTTGTTTCGGTTGTATTCCCTTTAACCATCGGATTGATTCCATTATTGGTAGCTTCAGATATAAATATAAGAATACAACAAAAACACAATAACCATTGAATGTGAAAGTTTCTTGCAAACATGTTTATTTCTGCCACATCATATGAGGCTGAAATTAAGGAATTTAAATTTCCCCTATATTTTTTTCAATAATACAAGTCTTAAGGATTATAAATATGTTTTTTTTGGCATCTGATATATAAGCATTGAACATTCTCTGTAGTTCTACAGTTGATACAATACTGTACATTATTGATACTGTATTGGTACAATACTGTACAGTATTGATACTGTATTGGTACAATACTGTACAGTATTGATACTGTATTGGTAGGCCTACAATACTGTACAGTATTGATACTGTATTTGTACAATACTGTACAGTATTGATACTGTATTGGTAGGCCTACAGTACTGTACAGTATTGATACTGTATTGGTACAATACTGTACAGTATTGATACTGTATTGGTACAATACTGTACAGTATTGATACTGTATTGGTACAATACTGTACAGTATTGGTACAATACTGTACAGTATTGATACTGTATTGGTACAATACTGTACAGTATTGATACTGTATTGGTACAATACTGTACAGTATTGATACTGTATTG
>JAUCBJ010005030.1:0-28503 GCA_032718475.1 Nemertoderma westbladi | reverse complement strand
AGTCCAACTGCATAAGTTAGCTTAGCAATATAATTAATTATTATTTAATTATAATATAATGATTACAATTATTATTAATATCTTATACAATATATAATTATCTTGGCAGTTATTTATACATAAAATCGATAGATGTTTCGTCGGTGGCAATATCAAGGATATAGATATTAAACGCACAACAATTGAATTTATGATTGATTTAATTTTAGTAACCCCCCCCCCCCCCCCCCCCCGACCCGTAATCTCTTACCACCTCAACCTAGGGTTGTGACAACCACTAGCTCTGCTATTAGTCGCTGCCCTGTTCTCCGACAACCACTAGCTCTGCTATTAGTCGCTGCCCTGTTCTCTGACAACGCACTAGCTCTGCTATTAGTCGCTGCCCTGTTCTCCGACAACCACTAGCTCTGCTATTAGTCGCTGCCCTGTTCTCCGACAACCACTAGCTCTGCTATTAGTCGCTGCCCTGTTCTCCGACAACCACTAGCTCTGCTATTAGTCGCTGCCCTGTTCTCCGACAACCACTAGCTCTGCTATTAGTCGCTGCCCTGTTCTCCGACAACCACTAGCTCTGCTATTAGTCGCTGCCCTGTTCTCCGACAACCACTAGCTCTGCTATTAGTCGCTGCCCTATTCTCCGACAACCACTAGCTCTGCTATTAGTCGCTGCCCTGTTCTCCGACAACCACTAGCTCTGATATTAGTCGCTGCCCTGTTCTCCGACAACCACTAGCTCTGCTATTAGTCGCTGCCCTGTTCTCTGACAACCACTAGCTCTGCTATTAGTCGCTGCCCTGTTCTCCGACAACCACTAGCTCTGCTATTAGTCGCTGCCCTGTTCTCCGACAACCACTAGCTCTGCTATTAGTCGCTGCCCTGTTCTCCGACAACCACTAGCTCTGCTATTAGTCGCTGCCCTGTTCTCCGACAACCACTAGCTCTGCTATTAGTCGCTGCCCTGTTCTCCGACAACCACTAGCTCTGCTATTACTCGCTGCCCTGTTCTCCGACAACCACTAGCTCTGCTATTAGTCGCTGCCCTGTTCTCCGACAACCACTAGCTCTGCTATTAGTCGCTGCCCTGTTCTCCGACAACCACTAGCTCTGCTATTAGTCGCTGCCCTGTTCTCCGACAACCACTAGCTCTGCTATTAGTCGCTGCCCTGTTCTCCGACAACCACTAGCTCTGCTATTAGTCGCTGCCCTGTTCTCCGACAACCACTAGCTCTGCTATTAGTCGCTGCCCTGTTCTCCGACAACCACTAGCTCTGCTATTAGTCGCTGCCCTGTTCTCCGACAACCACTAGCTCTGCTATTACTCGCTGCCCTGTTCTCCGACAACCACTAGCTCTGCTATTAGTCGCTGCCCTGTTCTCCGACAACCACTAGCTCTGCTATTAGTCGCTGCCCTGTTCTCCGACAACCACTAGCTCTGCTATTAGTCGCTGCCCTGTTCTCCGACAACCACTAGCTCTGCTATTAGTCGCTGCCCTGTTCTCCGACAACCACTAGCTCTGCTATTAGTCGCTGCCCTGTTCTCCGACAACCACTAGCTCTGCTATTAGTCGCTGCCCTGTTCTCCGACAACCACTAGCTCTGCTATTAGTCGCTGCCCTGTTCTCCCTTTCCCTAATATCACCTTCATCAATATGTGCAGTTTTGTAAAACTATATGGAAAGGAACAATAAAAACCAATTTGATTTGATTTTTGACAAAACCTACTAATTATAATTGAGCTTAGCCTGAGTTGATGACAGTATTATAACGATGACAATTAGGCCCTATACATACGATATATAAATGATATTGTACTGCTTAACATTACACTAACTGACTGAATAGAGATAGAACAATAATTAACGATAAATTAATATTATACGTAACGCCAATTGACAATAATAAGTAGTGAAATGTTGTTCAGCTGTATAATAGGGTGGTGCGTTTTTTATTTTTTTTCGATTTCGTTCTTCTACCGGTGTGCAAAAGTTGCCAAATGGTAAAAAATAAGGCAAAAAAAATTTCTTCAAATTTCGTCTATATCTTCACGGATCCCAACATAACACATTAATGGTAGATCAATGACTCAAGAAAGAACTTCCTACATGCATCATGTCATCAAATGGGTCCAAACTTAGTTAGATACCAACATTTTAATTTTTGGATCAAGGGAACTAGTGCCACGGGCACATGGACAGAACCTACCATTTGGCGCAAGTGGTGATAATTCTCAATTTTAGCGATAGCCAACTTTGAATGTGATTGTGAATTAGTTTTGGGCTACCCACACTTTTTCGCTACATTGACTGGACTAATATAGCAATTCATGTGCGACAAATCAGTGTTAATTTTATTCCATTCCAATTTAATAACAGCTTATTGTACAGTTAATTAAATTATTCTGGAACATCACTATTTCTATCCTTATTCTCCCCAATAAGGCCTCCTAAACTAAACAGCTTAGGAGGCCTTGATTCTCCCCTACTTAACCTTTCGTTTGTCTTGTATTATGTCAATATATCAGTAAATATATGTTCAATTTCACATTATTTTTGTCTGCCATAGTATATACTATAGTATACCCATAATTTAGTTACTAAATTTAGGTTATTATAGGTAGAAAAACAACTAGTGGCAGTTCTGTCACAATTTTTTCACTACGCCACAGATAAATTTTTTTAAAGTTTAAGATAAATTAACATGCAATTCATAATGGTGGATTTAGCATCGACCGATTATAATAAGTATAATAATACGGATCCTCTATGTCAATGTTCCTAAACGAAATGCATAACAGATTGAATACGAAACGAGTGAAAGTCATAAATGAAATGATATCAAACAAATGGGAACAGAATTATTACCAGTTAAAGAATAATTTTATACTCTACAAGACTAGGAGTAGAATTACAGGGAAATAGAAATCTTGGCATTTACTTTAGCGCCATTATTCATCAAACAAACTTATTAGAAGTATGCTTCATAAAAATAGTTCCATATGCAGTTTTCATCTGCATTCATTTGACAAACAATTTTTTAATAAAACGAGGCCTACATGTACATACATACTTGTTGCTAAGTAGGCCTACAGTCTCTAGATCCCCGTGGCTATATTGCATTCACTCATTACTTTCATTCATGTAACTTCTCGAAGAGCGCACATTACAACATTACTTACCATCTGTTAGTACCTTGCTTACATTACTTACCGCCTGTTAGTACCTTGCTTACATTACTTACCGCCTGTTAGTACCTTGCTTACATTACTTACCGCCTGTTAGTACCTTGCTTACATTACTTACCGCCTGTTGCGTGCGACCTTGCTTACAATACTTACCGCATGTTAGTACCTTGCTACTTACCGCCTGTTAGTACCTTGCTTACATTACTTACCGCCTGTTAGTACCTTGCTTACAACACTTACCGCCTGTTAGAACCTTGCTTACATTACTTACCGCCTGTTAGTACCTTGCTTGCAATACTTACCGCCTGTTAGTACCTTGCTTACAATACTTACCGCCTGTTAGTACCTTGCTTACAATACTTACCGCCGGTTGCGTGCGACCTTGCTTACAATACTTACCATCTGTTAGTACCTTGCTTACAATACTTACCGCCTGTTAGTACCTTGCTTACAATACTTACCGCCTGTTACTACCTTGCTTACAATACTTACCGCCTGTTAGTACATTGCTTACAATACTTACCGCCTGTTAGTACCTTGCTTACAATACTTACCGCCTGTTAGTACCTTGCCTACAATACTTACCATCTGTTAGTACCTTGCTTACAATACTTACCGTCTGTTAGTACCTTGCTTACAATACTTACCGCCTGTTAGTACCTTGCTTACAATACTTACCGCCTGTTAGTACATTGCCTACAATACTTACCGCCTGTTAGTACCTTGCTTACAATACTTACCCCTGGTTGCGTGCGACATTGTTTACAATACTTACCGCCGGTTGCGTGCAACCTTGCTTACAATTCTTACCACCGGTTGCGTGCAACCTTGCTTACAATTCTTACCGCCGGTTGCGCGCGACCTTGCTTACAATTCTTACCGCCGGTTGCGCGCGACCTTGCTTACAATTCTTACCGCAGGTTGCGCGCGACCTTGCTTACAATACTTAACGCCGGTTGCGTGCGACATTGCTTACACACAAGAATGTACAAAGTTGTACAGTAGCTTACAACAGCTGTAACATTTACTGTAAATATCAGTGATATTTTATAACAGGATAAATTATTTTAATTGCGGCGATGAAGGTAGCGCATGCATTGCAGTTGCAAATGATTATCATTCGCATTGTAAATCGTTTGCATCCACTGCTGTCCAATCAGTCTGTGAAAACAAGCAACAAGGTAACTAACGATTATAAACTTCCAACAGATATCAGTCTCAGATGCCAAACAAGCGAGACAATCAGTTTCAGATGCCAAACAAGCGAGTCAATCAGTCTCAGGTGCCAAACAAGCGAGTCAATCAGTCTCAGATGCCAAACAGCGAGTCAATCAGTCTCAGATGCCAAACAGCGAGTCAATCAGTCTCAGATGCCAAACAAGCGAGTCAATCAGTCTCAGATGCCAAACAGCGAGTCAATCAGTCTCAGGTGCCAAACAGCGAGTCAATCAGTCTCAGATGCCAAACAGCAAGTCAATCAGTCTCAGATGTCAAACAGCGAGTCAATCAGTCTCAGATGCCAAACAGCGAATCAATCAGTCTCAGATGCCAAACAGCGAGTCAATCAGTCTCAGATGCCAAACAGCGAGTCAATCAGTCTCAGATGCCAAACAAGCGAGACAATCAGTCTCAGATGCCAAACAAGCGAGTCAATCAGTCTCAGATGCCAAACAAGCGAGTCAATCAGTCTCAGATGACAAGCGAGTCAATCAGTCTCAGATGCCAAACAGCGAGTCAATCAGTCTCAGATGCCAAACAGCGAGTCAATCAGTCTCAGATGCCAAACAAGCGAGACAATCAGTCTCAGATGCCAAACAAGCGAGTCAATCAGTCTCAGATGCCAAACAAGCGAGTCAATCAGTCTCAGATGCCAAACAAGCGAGTCAATCAGTCTCAGATACCAAACAGCGAGTCAATCAGTCTCAGATGCCAAACAAGCGAGACAATCAGTCTCAGATGCCAAACAAGCGAGTCAATCAGTCTCAGATGCCAAACAAGCGAGTCAATCAGTCTCAGATGCCAAACAAGCGAGTCAATCAGTCTCAGATGCCAAACAGCGAGTCAATCAGTCTCAGATGCCAAACAAGCGAGTCAATCAGTCTCAGATGCCAAACAAGCGAGTCAAATCAGTCTCAGATGCCAAACAAGCGAGTCAATCAGTGTCAGATGCCAAACAAACGAGTCAATCAGTCTCAGATGCCAAACAGCGAGTCAATCAGTCTCAGATGTCAAACAGCGAGTCAATCAGTCTCAGATACCAAACAGCGAGTCAATCAGTGTCAGATGCCAAACAAACGAGTCAATCAGTCTCAGATGCCAAACAGCGAGTCAATCAGTCTCAGATGTCAAACAGCGAGTCAATCAGTCTCAGATGCCAAACAAGCGAGACAATCAGTCTCAGATGCCAAACAAGCGAGTCAATCAGTCTCAGATGCCAAACAAGCGAGTCAATCAGTCTCAGATGCCAAACAAGCGAGTCAATCAGTCTCAGATGCCAAACAGCGAGTCAATCAGTCTCAGATGCCAAATAAGCGAGTCAATCAGTCTCAGATGCCAAACAGCGAGTCAATCAGTCTCAGATGCCAAAAAGCGAGACAATCAGTCTCAGATGCCAAACAAGCGAGTCAATCAATGAAATTGAGATACATTTAGGTCATTCTACAACGTCTATCAGCATAATGTGACTATATATTATATCCAGGTCATTCAACGCAATCTATACACAATAGTGTGAGTCTTTCTAAGCTAAACAGTGAAACAACGTCCTGGGTTGGGCGTCCAAACAACCTTACCTCTAACTGAGACAGCTGGATTAGGTCATTGAGGGTACAATCAATTGACCCAATTAAGTCATCGCTATACGGAAACATACAATATCATTGTTTAAGTTAAGTTATACTGTAAATAACGGTAACACGTACGTGGGGCCTTCGCGCAGCACGAGGCTCAGTTATGAGACACATATTAAAATTAATCGATTATGTTACAAAATGAAAAAGGGAACTGGACGCAAGTCCCATCTTGGCGAATTAATATCCCGCCTCAATGTTAAATTCTCTATTTAGGGAAAGGAGCAGGTTACAGTGGCACGTTAATTTAACCAAAACAATAAACTAAACACAATATAACAGGTTACAGTTTTATTTTTGAGAGTAATCAGCTGTTATTTGCGTCGAATTTCCCCTGGAGAGGGATGAATTTTTAGTGCGTCGAAAGTCCCCCCCCCCCCTTATTTTATTTTTCGTCTTTGAAATTATAATGAAATCTGGATATCATTAGAACCGCCTTCATCTGCAGATTCTGAATCAGAAAACCGTTTTAAATTTAACCAAAAAGTGGCAAAGATAATATCAAAATACTAATGTGCAAATTTTGAGACGTAAATCGCTATAATTCGAATGTTTTTTTGTCTTTATCCTAGAGTATTAATTATTATTTAGCTGAAAATTTAGTTAAAATCCGGATTCCACAGGCGGTTTAATTGGATTTCGATGTTTAAAATAAATATATATCAATAATAAATTCCATATTATATGCATATCGACAGCAAGGAAGGGTTATTACTATATTAGAAACGTATTTACAATGTAATGTGTCAGTCAGTGTCAGTCTGATTATATCTGGTCGGAAAAGTTGTGCAAAGGGGCGCCTCAAAGCCGATAGTCCTGAATAACGTGTTGGGAAGTGTAAAAATCACTTCAGCAACTTGCTTGGGCAGCCACTAAACATCGAGGTCAGCCCTACAAGGAAAATATATGACAAGACACTACCTATAGAAACAGGGGACTTCACACCTGCCGAACTCCAAAGAAGCATTAAAAGCATATCCAATAATAAAGCGAGTGGATTAGATGAAATCCCAGCGGAGGTATGGAAAACAGGAGTGCTAAACAGACCATTATTGAATGTTTGCAACCGGATGTTAAAAGGGGAAAAGCCACCACCAATTTTGGACTAAAGGTCAACTAAAGCCTCTCCCCAAGAAAGGAGACCTCGGCATACCAACAAACTATCGTGGGATCTGTCTGCTTGTGGTAGCTGCCAAAATATACAATAAAATGATTCTATATAGGATTAGGCCTCACATAGAGAAACTACTGCGTAAGAGCCAAAATGGATTTCGACCAAGTAAATCAACAATAGCTCAGATACTTGCACTACGGAGACTGATTGAAGGAATTAAGTCAAAGAATCTCCCCGCAGTCATGACTTTTGTGGACTTCAAGAAGGCATTCGACTCCATCCATAGAGGTAAAATGATTGAAATCCTAAGAGCTTATGGAATACCAGAAGTAATTGTTGCTGGCATTGGATTGTTATATTGTGACACAGAAGCGCAGGTACTCTCACCAGATGGTGAAACTGAGTTTTTCTCAATCCTGGCTGGTGTACTGCAAGGTGACACATTAGCACCATTACTTTTTGTAATTGTGCTGAATTACGCAATGAGGACGGCCACAAAGGGTGAAGATCTGGGATTCACACTTCAAGAACGCAGAAGTAGTAGATATCCGGCAACTACAGTCACAGACACCGACTTTGCGGATGACATCGCCCTGCCCAGCTAATACGCTAGCAGATGCACAGCTTCTACTAAATAAAGTGGAGAGGGCTGCTAAGGAGGTTGGATTGCATGCATATAAATGCTACCAAGACCGAATTCATGACCTTTAATGTTGATGGAAACTTGACAACCATTGATAATAATCAACTAAGGGAGGTCGATGACTTCCAGTACCTTGGATCATAAAAAAGGACATATAAGTTAGGAAAGCAAAGGCTTGGGTAGCTCTATCAAAAATGGATACCATCTGGAAATCAGATCTATCCAGGTACCTGAAGACTACGTTCTTTCGAGCCACAGTGGAAGGTGTATTTTTATACGGGGGTGAGACCTGGACACTGACTAAATCACTTGAACAACGAATTGATGGTTGCTACAAAAGACTACTAAGGGCAGCCCTAAACATCAGCTGGAGACAACACATGACAAACGCCGAGCTTTATTGTACAATACCACCTGCATCAACCACCCTCCGTGAACGCAGATTAAAATTCAGTGGGCACTGCTGGCGAAGTAAAGACGAGGTCATACCAGATCTACTTCTCTAGCAACCAACTCATGGAAAGCGTAGTCGTGGACGACCAGCGATAACATATATAGATCAACTTGAAAGGGATACTGGATTTGGGAGAAACAAAATTGCAACAACTATGGAGAATCGGAAAGCCTGGAAGGATCTCATTTCCACTGTCCGAGTTCGCTCGACCTAGTAGTAGTAGTGTCAGTCAGTTCAAATATTCTAGATATTCTGCTATAGCTATCCTTGTAGGGGCGACTCACAGTAAGCAAAGATGAAGTTATCCTTAGGTGATGGGTTTGTCCATGCTAATTTATATGCTGCCTTGATGCAGTGTTTTACCGAATATTCGCTTATGGTTAGTGAAGTAAGACTGGGGAAATTATATATCCAGGACCTTTCGTTGTATGATTCAAAAAGCTCAACTTTTGTATGTCTTCAGCGATGGTCGCACATGGCATTTGCAAATAGAAAAGTGATCTTATTGTTCTCAGAGTTAAATAATTGGTTTATGAGTCGTATCTGCTTTGCCCGTATACAGAGTTCGATATCAACGACAAACAGAGCGTAGAGAGCCCTATTTGATAGGCGGTTATCCAGTCGTAGTATTGATCGCATTGCCCTCCTGATCATCTTACAGAAATTTTCCATAGTTCTTGAAGGTAATGACGACACTCCATACATTATGCTTGGGAGACACTCCGCCCCCCACACGAGGCTAGTTGCTCAACGGTGTTGTATCCACTGCCAGACCACGACGAACCAGGTCTTCCATTGTTTGATAATGCGCTGGTAGTGGTAGACCCATGTAGGTACAGGACAACTCAGGCTTAAATGAAATGTTATCCAGTTCTAATGTGTCTTGATCCCCTGTTGTACCGTCAGGAGATATTGATAAAAAATGAGACTTTTTGAATCTATTGTTAGATTGTGTTGTTCAAAATGGTCTAATATGAAAGACATCATAGCGCCTAGATCGGATTTTAGATTCGTCAACAAGATAATATCGTCAGCATAGCTAATAATGCTCTATGACTCAGTGCCAATATGTACTCCGAGACCAGATGTACTAATGTATTCGATAAGATCTTTTATGTAGTAGTTAAAGAGTTAAAGGATTCCTCCTTGGCGGACACCCTGTTCCAATGCAATTTTATTTGTATATGTAACCACAACTTTTCAAGTAAGCATTCGATTTTATGTAATACATATCGAGAGCATCTATAACTGTATCACTGGTGTCAGATTGCCATAATTTATCGAATAGTTTCGTATAGGATACTGTATCGAATGCTGAAGATAGTTCTAAACTGAAAATAAACATTTGTGAATTTCCCCTGTAAAATTTATTGATGACGGTGCTTCTTACAGCTTGAAGGGGCCATTTCTGATCCAATTCGTTCTCGGTATCCACGTTGGAGGTCATGAAACCTCAACTGCGTAAGCTCTTTGAGAAGCGATATTTCCCACAACTTTGCGATGTTGCGAGTTGAGATTGGTTGAAGAATAGATGACTGTAACTTGCGTAGTTTAGGTAGTGGTGTCATTAGGTTAGATGTAAATGCCTGTAGACACACCCCTCCTTGATTTATTTTGTTGAACAGTTTAGCAATAAATGCATGAAACTGGGGAGAAGCTGCATGTATTAACGTTTCCGCATTCAAGTTCCAAATATCACTTGCTTCACTCTTAATCAGATTTTTTTTTATATCAGATTCAACCTGTTTGCTGTCGATCAATTTTGCATCCGTTGTTCGTTCTGGTTGATGTGTCAACATGACTGGGATGATTGCCTGCTGTCGTCAGCATCATTGATGGCATCAACCTCTTGGTTTATAAGCTTCTGTAGATTAACAGAGTACTGCCTGTTCAGGGACCTAGACAGGGGGGGGGGGGGGGGTTCTTTCCACGTCACCGTCACACTCTTATACAACTCGTAAAGCTATAGTACCGCTATCACGTGATCTACCACATGATTTGCATGCTGCGGATTGCGGCAATCAGTTCAGCCTCCGGTTTGTTATATGTGTAAACAGCTGTGTCTATTGGTTGTGTATTCTATTCGGACCCCAGTTTATTGTATGTGTACACAGCCGTGTCGATTGGTTGTGTATTCTATTCGGACCCGGTTTGTTGTATGTGTACACAGCCGTGTCGATCGGTTGTGTATTCTATTCGGACCCGGTTTGTTGTATGTGTACACAGCCGTGTCGATTGGTTGTGTATTCTATTTGGACCCCGGTTTGTTGTATGTGTACACAGCCGTGTCGATATGTTGTGTATTCTATTCGGACTCCGGTTTGTTGTATGTGTACACAGTTGTGTCGATATGTTGTGTATTCTATTCGGACCCCGGTTTGTTGTATGTGTACACAGCCATGTCGATTGGTTGTGCATTCTATTCAGACTCCGGTTTGTTGTATGTGTACACAGCTGTGTCGATATGTTGTGTATTCTATTCGGACCCCGGTTTGTTGTATGTGTACACAGCCATGTCGATTGGTTGTGCATTCTATTCAGACCCCGGTTTGTTGTATGTGTACACAGCCGTGTCGATATGTTGTGTATTCTATTCGGACTCTGGTTTGTTGTATGTGTACACAGCTGTGTCGATATGTTGTGTATTCTATTCGGACCCCCGGTTTGTTGTATGTGTACACAGCTGTGTCGATATGTTGTGTATTCTATTCGGACCCCGGTTTGTTGTATGTGTACACAGCCATGTCGATTGGTTGTGCATTCTATTCAGACTCCGGTTTGTTGTATGTGTACACAGCTGTGTCGATATGTTGTGTATTCTATTCGGACCCCGGTTTGTTATATGTGTACACAGCCGTGTCGATATGTTGTGTATTCTATTCGGACCCCGGTTTGTTGTATGTATACACAGCCGTGTCGATGTGTTGTGTATTCTATTCGGACCCCGGTTTGTTGTATGTGTACACAGCCGTGTCGATATGTTGTGTATTCTATTCGGACTCCGGTTTGTTGTATGTATACACAGCCGTGTCGATGTGTTGTGTATTCTATTCGGACCCCGGTTTGTTATATGTGTACACAGCCGTGTCGATATGTTGTGTATTCTATTCGGACCCCGGTTTGTTGTATGTGTACACATCCGTGTCGATTGGTTGTGCATTCTATTCAGACTCTGGTTTGTTGTATGTGTACACAGCTGTGTCGATATGTTGTGTATTCTATTCGGACCACGGTTTGTTGTATGTGTACACAGCCGCGTCAATATGTTGTGTATTCTATTCGGACCCCAGTTTGTTGTATGTGTACACAGCCGTGTCGATATGTTGTGTATTCTATTCGGACCCCGGTTTGTTGTATGTGTACACATCCGTGTCGATTGGTTGTGCATTCTATTCAGACTCTGGTTTGTTGTATGTGTACACAGCTGTGTCGATATGTTGTGTATTCTATTCGGACTCCGGTTTGTTGTATGTGTACACAGCCGTGTCGATATGTTGTGTATTCTATTCGGACTCCGGTTTGTTGTATGTGTACACAGCCGCGTCAATATGTTGTGTATTCTATTCGGACTCCGGTTTGTTGTATGTGTACACAGCCGTGTCGATATGTTGTGTATTCTATTCGGACCCCGGTTTGTTGTATGTGTACACATCCGTGTCGATTGGTTGTGCATTCTATTCAGACTCTGGTTTGTTGTATGTGTACACAGCTGTGTCGATATGTTGTGTATTCTATTCGGACTCCGGTTTGTTGTATGTGTACACAGCCGCGTCAATATGTTGTGTATTCTATTCGGACTCCGGTTTGTTGTATGTGTACACAGCCGTGTTGATATGTTGTGTATTCTATTCGGACCCCGGTTTGTTGTATGTGTACACATCCGTGTCGATTGGTTGTGCATTCTATTCAGACTCTGGTTTGTTGTATGTGTACACAGCTGTGTCGATATGTTGTGTATTCTATTCGGACCCCGGTTTGTTGTATGTGTACACAGCCGCGTCAATATGTTGTGTATTCTATTCGGACCCCAGTTTGTTGTATGTGTACACAGCCGTGTCGATATGTTGTGTATTCTATTCGGACCCCGGTTTGTTGTATGTGTACACATCCATGTCGATTGGTTGTGCATTCTATTCAGACTCTGGTTTGTTGTATGTGTACACAGCTGTGTCGATATGTTGTGTATTCTATTCGGACTCCGGTTTGTTGTATGTGTACACAGCCGTGTCGATATGTTGTGTATTCTATTCAGACTCCGGTTTGTTGTATGTGTACACAGCCGCGTCAATATGTTGTGTATTCTATTCGGACTCCGGTTTGTTGTATGTGTACACAGCCGCGTCAATATGTTGTGTATTCTATTCGGACCCCAGTTTGTTGTATGTGTACACAGCCGTGTCGATATGTTGTGTATTCTATTCGGACTCCGGTTTGTTGTATGTGTACACAGCCGTGTCGATATTTGTGTATTCTATTAGGACCCGGTTTGTTGTATGTGTACACAGCCGTGTCGATATTTGTGTATTCTATTCGGACCCGGTTTGTTGTATGTGTACACAGCCATGTCGATATGTTGTGTATTCTATTCGGACCCCAGTTTGTTGTATGTGTACACAGCCGCGTCAATATGTTGTGTATTCTATTCGGACCCCAGTTTGTTGTATGTGTACACAGCCGTGTCGATATGTTGTGTATTCTATTCGGACTCCGGTTTGTTGTATGTATACACAGCCGTGTCGATGTGTTGTGTATTCTATTCGGACCCCGGTTTGTTATATGTGTACACAGCCGTGTCGATATGTTGTGTATTCTATTCGGACCCCGGTTTGTTGTATGTGTACACATCCGTGTCGATTGGTTGTGCATTCTATTCAGACTCTGGTTTGTTGTATGTGTACACAGCTGTGTCGATATGTTGTGTATTCTATTCGGACCCCGGTTTGTTGTATGTGTACACAGCCGCGTCAATATGTTGTGTATTCTATTCGGACCCCAGTTTGTTGTATGTGTACACAGCCGTGTCGATATGTTGTGTATTCTATTCGGACCCCGGTTTGTTGTATGTGTACACATCCGTGTCGATTGGTTGTGCATTCTATTCAGACTCTGGTTTGTTGTATGTGTACACAGCTGTGTCGATATGTTGTGTATTCTATTCGGACTCCGGTTTGTTGTATGTGTACACAGCCGTGTCGATATGTTGTGTATTCTATTCGGACTCCGGTTTGTTGTATGTGTACACAGCCGCGTCAATATGTTGTGTATTCTATTCGGACTCCGGTTTGTTGTATGTGTACACAGCCGTGTCGATATGTTGTGTATTCTATTCGGACCCCGGTTTGTTGTATGTGTACACATCCGTGTCGATTGGTTGTGCATTCTATTCAGACTCTGGTTTGTTGTATGTGTACACAGCTGTGTCGATATGTTGTGTATTCTATTCGGACTCCGGTTTGTTGTATGTGTACACAGCCGCGTCAATATGTTGTGTATTCTATTCGGACTCCGGTTTGTTGTATGTGTACACAGCCGTGTCGATATGTTGTGTATTCTATTCGGACCCCGGTTTGTTGTATGTGTACACATCCGTGTCGATTGGTTGTGCATTCTATTCAGACTCTGGTTTGTTGTATGTGTACACAGCTGTGTCGATATGTTGTGTATTCTATTCGGACCCCGGTTTGTTGTATGTGTACACAGCCGCGTCAATATGTTGTGTATTCTATTCGGACCCCAGTTTGTTGTATGTGTACACAGCCGTGTCGATATGTTGTGTATTCTATTCGGACCCCGGTTTGTTGTATGTGTACACATCCGTGTCGATTGGTTGTGCATTCTATTCAGACTCTGGTTTGTTGTATGTGTACACAGCTGTGTCGATATGTTGTGTATTCTATTCAGACTCCGGTTTGTTGTATGTGTACACAGCCGTGTCGATATGTTGTGTATTCTATTCGGACTCCGGTTTGTTGTATGTGTACACAGCCGCATCAATATGTTGTGTATTCTATTCGGACTCCGGTTTGTTGTATGTGTACACAGCCGCGTCAATATGTTGTGTATTCTATTCGGACCCCAGTTTGTTGTATGTGTACACAGCCGTGTCGATATGTTGTGTATTCTATTCGGACTCCGGTTTGTTGTATGTGTACACAGCCGTGTCGATATTTGTGTATTCTATTCGGACCCGGTTTGTTGTATGTGTACACAGCCGTGTCGATATTTGTGTATTCTATTCGGACCCGGTTTGTTGTATGTGTACACAGCCGTGTCGATATGTTGTGTATTCTATTCGGACCCCAGTTTGTTGTATGTGTACACAGCCGCGTCAATATGTTGTGTATTCTATTTGGACCCCAGTTTGTTGTATGTGTACACAGCCGTGTCGATATGTTGTGTATTCTATTCGGACTCCGGTTTGTTGTATGTGTACACAGCCGTGTCGATATTTGTGTATTCTATTCGGACCCGGTTTGTTGTATGTGTACACAGCCGTGTCGATATTTGTGTATTCTATTCGGACCCGGTTTGTTGTATGTGTACACAGCCGTGTCGATCGGTTGTGTATTCTATTCGGACCCCGGTTTGTTGTATGTGTACACAGCCGTGTCGATTGGTTGTGTATTCTATTCAGACCCCGGTTTGTTGTATGTGTACACAGCTGTGTCGATATGTTGTGTATTCTATTCGGACTCCGGTTTGTTGTATGTGTACACAGCCATGTCGATCGGTTGTGTATTCTATTCGGACTCCGGTTTGTTGTATGTGTACACAGCCGTGTCGATATGTTGTGTATTCTATTCGGACTCCGGTTTGTTGTATGTGTACACATCCGTGTCGATCGGTTGTGTATTCTATTCGGACCCGGTTTGTTGTATGTGTACACAGCCGCGTCAATATGTTGTGTATTCTATTCGGACTCCGGTTTGTTGTATGTGTACACAGCCGCGTCAATATGTTGTGTATTCTATTCGGACCCCGGTTTGTTGTATGTGTACACAGCCGTGTCGATATGTTGTGTATTCTATTCGGACTCCGGTTTGTTGTATGTGTACACAGCCGTGTCGATATGTTGTGTATTCTATTCGGACTCCGGTTTGTTGTATGTGTACACAGCCGTGTCGATATGTTGTGTATTCTATTCGGACTCCGGTTTGTTGTATGTGTACACAGCCGTGTCGATATGTTGTGTATTCTATTCGGACTCCGGTTTGTTGTATGTGTACACAGCCGCGTCAATATGTTGTGTATTCTATTCGGACTCCGGTTTGTTGTATGTGTACACAGCCGTGTCGATCGGTTGTGTATTCTATTCGGACTCCGGTTTGTTGTATGTGTACACATCCGTGTCGATATGTTGTGTATTCTATTCGGACTCCGGTTTGTTGTATGTGTACACTGCCGTGTCGATATGTTGTGTATTCTATTCGGACTCCGGTTTGTTGTATGTGTACACAGCCGTGTCGATATGTTGTGTATTCTATTCGGACCCCAGTTTGTTGTATGTGTACACAGCCGTGTCGATCGGTTGTGTATTCTATTCGGACCCGGTTTGTTGTATGTGTACACATCCGTGTCGATATGTTGTGTATTCTATTCGGACTCCGGTTTGTTGTATGTGTACACAGCCATGTCGATATGTTGTGTATTCTATTCGGACCCAGATATGTTGTGTATTCTATTTGGACCCCAGTTTGTTGTATGTGTACACAGCCTTGTCGATTGGTTGTGTATTCTATTCGGACCCAGTTTGTTGTATGTGTACACAGCCTTGTCGATTGGTTGTGTATTCTATTCGGACTCCGGTTTGTTGTATGTGTACACAGCCATGTTGATTGGTTGTGTATTCTATTCGGACTCCGGTTTGTTGTATGTGTACATAGCCGTGTCGATATGTTGTGTATTCTATTCGGACTCCGGTTTGTTGTATGTGTACACAGCCGTGTCGATCGGTTGTGTATTCTATTCGGACCCGGTTTGTTGTATGTGTACACATCCGTGTCGATATGTTGTGTATTCTATTCGGACTCCGGTTTGTTGTATGTGTACATAGCCGTGTCGATATGTTGTGTATTCTATTCGGACTCTGGTTTGTTGTATGTGTACACAGCTGTGTCGATATGTTGTGTATTCTATTCGGACTCCGGTTTGTTGTATGTGTACACAGCCGTGTCGATATGTTGTGTATTCTATTCGGACTCCGGTTTGTTGTCGGACTCCGGTTTGTTGTATGTGTACACAGCCGTGACGATATGTTATGTATTCTATTCGGACCCCAGTTTGTTGTATGTGTACACAGCCGTGTCGATATGTTGTGTATTCTATTCGGACTCCGGTTTGTTGTATGTGTACACAGCCGTGTCGATATGTTGTGTATTCTATTCGGACTCCGGTTTGTTGTCGGACTCCGGTTTGTTGTATGTGTACACAGCCGTGACGATATGTTATGTATTCTATTCGGACCCCAGTTTGTTGTATGTGTACACAGCCGTGTCGATATGTTGTGTATTCTATTCGGACTCCGGTTTGTTGTCGGACTCCGGTTTGTTGTATGTGTACACAGCCGTGACGATATGTTATGTATTCTATTCGGACCCCAGTTTGTTGTATGTGTACACAGCCGTGTCGATATGTTGTGTATTCTATTCGGACCCCGGTTTGTTGTATGTGTACACAGGTGTGTCGATATGTTGTGTATTCTATTCGGACCCCAGTTTGTTGTATGTGTACACAGGTGTGTCGATTGGTTGTTGTGTATTCTATTCGGACCCCAGTTTGTTGTATGTGTACACAGCCGTGTCGATCGGTTGTGTATTCTATTCGGACCCCGGTTTGTTGTATGTGTACACAGGTGTGTCGATATGTTGTGTATTCTATTCGGACCCCAGTTTGTTGTATGTGTACACAGCCGTGTCGATATGTTGTGTATTCTATTCGGACCCCGGTTTGTTGTATGTGTACACAGGTGTGTCGATATGTTGTGTATTCTATTCGGACCCCAGTTTGTTGTATGTGTACACAGGTGTGTCGATTGGTTGTTGTGTATTCTATTCGGACCCCAGTTTGTTGTATGTGTACACAGCCGTGTCGATCGGTTGTGTATTCTATTCGGACCCCGGTTTGTTGTATGTGTACACAGGTGTGTCGATATGTTGTGTATTCTATTCGGACCCCAGTTTGTTGTATGTGTACACAGCCGTGTCGATATGTTGTGTATTCTATTCGGACCCCGGTTTGTTGTATGTGTACACAGCCGCGTCAATATGTTGTGTATTCTATTCGGACCCCAGTTTGTTGTATGTGTACACAGCCGTGTCGATATGTTGTGTATTCTATTCGGACTCCAGTTTGTTGTATGTGTACACAGCCGTGTCGATCGGTTGTGTATTCTATTCGGACCCCGGTTTGTTGTATGTGTACACAGGTGTGTCGATATGTTGTGTATTCTATTCGGACCCCAGTTTGTTGTATGTGTACACAGCCGTGTCGATATGTTGTGTATTCTATTCGGACCCCGGTTTGTTGTATGTGTACACAGCCGCGTCAATATGTTGTGTATTCTATTCGGACCCCAGTTTGTTGTATGTGTACACAGCCGTGTCAATATGTTGTGTATTCTATTCGGACCCCAGTTTGTTGTATGTGTACACAGCCGTGTCGATATGTTGTGTATTCTATTCGGACCCCAGTTTGTTGTATGTGTACACAGGTGTGTCGATTGGTTGTTGTGTATTCTATTCGGACCCCGGTTTGTTGTATGTGTACACATCCGTGTCGATTGGTTGTGCATTCTATTCAGACTCTGGTTTGTTGTATGTGTACACAGCTGTGTCGATATGTTGTGTATTCTATTCGGACTCCAGTTTGTTGTATGTGTACACAGCCGTGTCGATCGGTTGTGTATTCTATTCGGACTCCAGTTTGTTGTATGTGTACACAGCCGTGTCGATCGGTTGTGTATTCTATTCGGACCCCGGTTTGTTGTATGTGTACACAGGTGTGTCGATATGTTGTGTATTCTATTCGGACCCCAGTTTGTTGTATGTGTACACAGCCGTGTCGATATGTTGTGTATTCTATTCGGACCCCGGTTTGTTGTATGTGTACACAGGTGTGTCGATCGGTTGTGTATTCTATTCGGACCCGGTTTGTTGTATGTGTACACAGCTGTGTCGATATGTTGTGTATTCTATTCGGACTCCGGTTTGTTGTATGTGTACACAGCCGTGTCGATCGGTTGTGTATTCTATTCGGACTCCGGTTTGTTGTATGTGTACACAGCCGTGTCGATATGTTGTGTATTCTATTCGGACCCCGGTTTGTTGTATGTGTACACAGCCGCGTCAATATGTTGTGTATTCTATTCGGACCCCAGTTTGTTGTATGTGTACACAGCCGTGTCAATATGTTGTGTATTCTATTCGGACCCCAGTTTGTTGTATGTGTACACAGCCGTGTCGATATGTTGTGTATTCTATTCGGACCCCAGTTTGTTGTATGTGTACACAGGTGTGTCGATTGGTTGTTGTGTATTCTTTTCGGACCCCGGTTTGTTGTATGTGTACACATCCGTGTCGATTGGTTGTTCATTCTATTCAGACTCTGGTTTGTTGTATGTGTACACAGCTGTGTCGATATGTTGTGTATTCTATTCGGACCCCGGTTTGTTGTATGTGTACACAGCCGCGTCAATATGTTGTGTATTCTATTCGGACCCCAGTTTGTTGTATGTGTACACAGCCATGTCGATCGGTTGTGTATTCTATTCGGACCCCGGTTTGTTGTATGTGTACACAGCCGTGTCGATCGGTTGTGTATTCTATTCGGACTCCGGTTTGTTGTATGTGTACACAGGTGTGTCGATTGGTTGTTGTGTATTCTATTCGGACCCCAGTTTGTTGTATGTGTACACAGCCGTGTCGATATGTTGTGTATTCTATTCGGACCCCAGTTTTTTGTATGTGTACACAGCTGTAGCGACGCTGCTCATGTGTTCGAGTACAATCGTGGACTATGTTGTTCAACGAGTCGATGAATGGTCAGAAGGTTATCGAGGATTCGTGGGCGTCGCCATCTAGAATAGGGTATATCACTGGCCATCAATGATCGCGGAAGACCAAGCTATGACAAGGACCACTCAGGACAAGGTAGAAAACCATTTAAGATCCATCACTGGTTCGCTCCCCATGGCTAGTCGAATAAGTAAACATCCGTGCTCCATTGTTGCAAGATGGAGGTCATTCACCGAGACATCAGTTACCTTGGGGTTAATGACCGAGTGTGGCTGTGTCCGCTCCGTTCTGACACCCGGTTGAGTGGATACAGAGATGGAAGGGGCGTGATTTTTTGCAAGAAAACCAGCACAGGTTATAATTTCTGTCGCAATACTGTCTATAGTTTTATTAAGTTATTTTTAACTATCATAAAAAAACACTTTCTATCTAAAAATATACTCAATAAAACAATATAAAAGTAAAAATATAATATTAAATTTAATATTAAAAATATAAACAATTTTTTTGAATATTTTACATTATTAATATTTTACAGCATACAGAAACCAATAAAGTGAACCCGAGGTAATATAATTAATAAGTCTAACTGATCGATGACGTTGGTCTGACGACATGAGTGAGTGATATTAACTAATTATACTAACTATTAATTAATTGTCGGTGTTACTTTCATCTAATATATCGTATAACTCAATATATTGAAGCGAAGGGCTCACTGTAATATTGTCCCCCACAGTAGAGTCTATATTTCGATATCTCCTATGTCTCACCTGCCGCTTTTATTCCAATCCCAGCAGTCGAGCCGTATGGGGGCATCATGATCACCCTTACAGAGGGTAGACACCTTGAGATCGAACGCCTCCCAGCGGGGGTTTAACGAATTCTTCACTACCTCTGTGCGATGTATTGGTATAAATCTAACAATAAATATATTAATAATTAATAATAATTAATATACAATCAGAGAAAGAAGCTAATTGTAATAGAACAACCGGATTGAATAATGTATAAAGTTATCTGTTAAAAAGTTGTTCTTTACAACACAACCCAACTGGATATGTGGCGTGTCACCTAGAAAAAAGGGTTAACTGGTCAAAGTCACATTTCGAGAAAAATGCAGTTGAGGTTTTAAAAGATTAAAGCGGAAACGATTTTTCATTCCTGGTGCAGAATTTTATGGGGATTTCAAAACTCCCAACCATTTGTTAATAGCTAATGTAGTTCAAAGGTCATGAGTGATAATATTAACCTTACTCTGTGTAAATGTGAAACTGTTTGTCTGGGATTTTATTTCCGACTCTTTGTCTGTCAAAATAGAACAAAAGCATTTATCCTAGCTAAAAGTTTTGTTAAGGGGGATTTCATGGTCGTTGATTTCTTTCCAAACGTCAGTTTTCACTTTTAAAGAAAACTATATGTCTCTATGTCTGTCTGTCAGTCTGTCTGTCCGTTCAATGAACTGTCTGTCAAAATATGAGGACAGCAAACCAACTATCTAAAACTTATTTGTTGCGGTTTTCCTGGTCAATGAATTCATTTCCTATGTTGTCAATTTTCATTTTCAGCGATGCCCATTTTGTATGTCTTGTTTGTCTGTTTGTCCGTCTTTCTGTCTGTCAAAATAGTAGGAAAGCATTCCATATAAAGTTTTTGATATGGGGTTAGCCTGGTTGCTGAATTAATTTCCAAAATTAGTTTTCATATTTGACGGCAACCTACTGGTGGTTCTGTATGTCGGTTGTTATGTCCGTCCAGCGATCTGTCTGTCAAAGTAATATGCCGACAGACAGACTCTCTGATGCCCAAACTTCAGATTCTTTATAAACGAATGACAAACCTTTTCAAACTTTGTTGCAATTATTGGAAAGTTATTTACTTAATTCGTATAATAATTAGCATAGCATTATTTCACTGTCACCTAAAAAGGGACTAAAAATTTAGAATTTTAGATAAACACGTCGTGTTTCTGCCTCCCTTAGGCGCTTTGTTACCCTCTGTCCCATTGTTAACCCTTTGTTACCCTCAGTCCACTGAGGTGGATTGTTAACCCTTTGTTACCCTCAGTCCCATTGTTAACCCTTTGTTACCCTCAGTCCACTGAGGTGGATTGTTAACCCTTTGTTACCCTCAGTCCACTGAGGTGGATTGTTAACCCTTTGTTACCCTCAGTCCCATTGTTAACCCTTTGTTACCCTCAGTCCACTGAGGTGGATTGTTAACCCTTTGTTACCCTCAGTCCACTGAGGTGGATTGTTAACCCTTTGTTACCCTCAGTCCACTGAGGTGGATTGTTAACCCTTTGTTACCCTCAGTCCACTGAGGTGGATTGTTAACCCTTTGTTACCCTCAGTCCACTGAGGTGGATTGTTAACCCTTTGTTACCCTCAGTCCCATTGTTAACCCTTTGTTACCCTCAGTCCACTGAGGTGGATTGTTAACCCTTTGTTACCCTCAGTCCCATTGTTAACCCTTTGTTACCCTCAGTCCACTGAGGTGGATTGTTAACCCATTGTTACCCTCAGTCCACCGAGGTGGATTGTTAACCCTTTGTTACCCTCAGTCCACCGAGGTGGATTGTTAACCCTTTGTTACCCTCAGTCCACCGAGGTGGATTGTTAACCCTTTGTTACTCTCAGTCCACTGAGGTGGATTGTTAACCCTTTGTTACCCTCAGTCCACTGAGGTGGATTGTTAACCCTTTGTTACCCTCAGTCCACTGAGGTGGATTGTTAACCCATTGTTACCCTCTGTCCCATTGTTAACCCTTTGTTACCCTCAGTCCACTGAGGTGGATTGTTAACCCTTTGTTACCCTCAGTTCACTGAGGTGGATTGTTAACCCTTTGTTACCCTCAGTCCACTGAGGTGGATTGTTAACCCATTGCCCAGCTGGCCCTGTTGCATCATCCCATTGTTAACCCTTTGTTACTCTCAGTCCACTGAGGTGGATTGTTAACCCATTGTTACCCTCAGTTCACTGAGGTGGATTGTTAACCCTTTGTTACCCTCAGTCCACTGAGGTGGATTGTTAACCCATTGCCCAGCTGGCCCTGTTGCATCATCCCATTGTTAACCCTTTGTTACTCTCAGTCCACTGAGGTGGATTGTTAACCCATTGTTACCCTCAGTTCACTGAGGTGGATTGTTAACCCTTTGTTACCCTCAGTCCACTGAGGCGGATTGTTAACCCTTTGTTACCCTCAGTCCACCGAGGTGGATTGTTAACCCATTGTTACCCTCAGTTCACTGAGGTGGATTGTTAACCCTTTGTTACCCTCAGTCCACTGAGGTGGATTGTTAACCCTTTGTTACCCTCAGTCCACCGAGGTGGATTGTTAACCCATTGTTACCCTCAGTTCACTGAGGTGGATTGTTAACCCTTTGTTACCCTCAGTTCACTGAGGTGGATTGTTAACCCTTTGTTACCCTCAGTCCACTGAGGTGGATTGTTAACCCTTTGTTACCCTCAGTCCACTGAGGTGGATTGTTAACCCTTTGTTACCCTCAGTCCACTGAGGTGGATTGTTAACCCTTTGTTACCCTCAGTCCACTGAGGTGGATTGTTAACCCATTGTTACCCTCAGTCCACTGAGGTGGATTGTTAACCCTTTGTTACCCTCAGTCCACCGAGGTGGATTGTTAACCCATTGTTACCCTCAGTTCACTGAGGTGGATTGTTAACCCTTTGTTACCCTCAGTTCACTGAGGTGGATTGTTAACCCTTTGTTACCCTCAGTCCACTGAGGTGGATTGTTAACCCTTTGTTACCCTCAGTCCACTGAGGTGGATTGTTAACCCTTTGTTACCCTCAGTCCACTGAGGTGGATTGTTAACCCTTTGTTACCCTCAGTCCACTGAGGTGGATTGTTAACCCTTTGTTACCCTCAGTCCACTGAGGTGGATTGTTAACCCATTGTTACCCTCAGTTCACTGAGGTGGATTGTTAACCCTTTGTTACCCTCAGTCCACCGAGGTGGATTGTTAACCCATTGTTACCCTCAGTTCACTGAGGTGGATTGTTAACCCTTTGTTACCCTCAGTTCACTGAGGTGGATTGTTAACCCTTTGTTACCCTCAGTCCACTGAGGTGGATTGTTAACCCTTTGTTACCCTCAGTCCACTGAGGTGGATTGTTAACCCTTTGTTACCCTCAGTCCACTGAGGTGGATTGTTAACCCATTGTTACCCTCAGTCCACTGAGGTGGATTGTTAACCCTTTGTTACCCTCAGTCCACCGAGGTGGATTGTTAACCCATTGTTACCCTCAGTTCACTGAGGTGGATTGTTAACCCTTTGTTACCCTCAGTTCACTGAGGTGGATTGTTAACCCTTTGTTACCCTCAGTCCACTGAGGTGGATTGTTAACCCATTGTTACCCTCAGTCCACTGAGGTGGATTGTTAACCCTTTGTTACCCTCAGTCCACTGAGGTGGATTGTTAACCCTTTGTTACCCTCAGTCCACTGAGGTGGATTGTTAACCCATTGCCCAGCTGGCCCTGTTGCATCATCCCATTGTTAACCCTTTGTTACTCTCAGTCCACTGAGGTGGATTGTTAACCCATTGTTACCCTCAGTTCACTGAGGTGGATTGTTAACCCTTTGTTACCCTCAGTCCACTGAGGTGGATTGTTAACCCATTGCCCAGCTGGCCCTGTTGCATCATCCCATTGTTAACCCTTTGTTACTCTCAGTCCACTGAGGTGGATTGTTAACCCATTGTTACCCTCAGTTCACTGAGGTGGATTGTTAACCCTTTGTTACCCTCAGTCCACTGAGGCGGATTGTTAACCCTTTGTTACCCTCAGTCCACCGAGGTGGATTGTTAACCCATTGTTACCCTCAGTTCACTGAGGTGGATTGTTAACCCTTTGTTACCCTCAGTCCACTGAGGTGGATTGTTAACCCTTTGTTACCCTCAGTCCACCGAGGTGGATTGTTAACCCATTGTTACCCTCAGTTCACTGAGGTGGATTGTTAACCCTTTGTTACCCTCAGTTCACTGAGGTGGATTGTTAACCCTTTGTTACCCTCAGTCCACTGAGGTGGATTGTTAACCCTTTGTTACCCTCAGTCCACTGAGGTGGATTGTTAACCCTTTGTTACCCTCAGTCCACTGAGGTGGATTGTTAACCCTTTGTTACCCTCAGTCCACTGAGGTGGATTGTTAACCCATTGTTACCCTCAGTCCACTGAGGTGGATTGTTAACCCTTTGTTACCCTCAGTCCACCGAGGTGGATTGTTAACCCATTGTTACCCTCAGTCCACTGAGGTGGATTGTTAACCCTTTGTTACCCTCAGTTCACTGAGGTGGATTGTTAACCCTTTGTTACCCTCAGTCCACTGAGGTGGATTGTTAACCCTTTGTTACCCTCAGTCCACTGAGGTGGATTGTTAACCCTTTGTTACCCTCAGTCCACTGCGGTGGATTGTTAACCCTTTGTTACCCTCAGTCCACTGAGGTGGATTGTTAACCCTTTGTTACCCTCAGTCCACTGAGGTGGATTGTTAACCCATTGTTACCCTCAGTTCACTGAGGTGGATTGTTAACCCCTTTGTTACCCCTCAGTCCACCGAGGTGGATTGTTAACCCATTGTTAACCCTCAGTCCACTGAGGTGGATTGTTAACCCTTTGTTACCCTCAGTCCACTGAGGTGGATTGTATAACCCTTTGTTACCCTCAGTCCACTGAGGTGGATTGTTAACCCCTTGGTGGTTACCCTCAGTCCACTGAGGTGGATTGTTAACCCTTTGTTACCCTCAGTCCCACTGAGGTGGATTGTTAACCCATTGTTACCCTCAGTCCACTGAGGTGGATTGTTAACCCTTTGTTACCCTCAGTCCACCTGAGGTTGGATTGTTAACCCATTGTTACCCTCAGTTCACTGAGGTGGATTGTTAACCCTTTGTTACCCTCAGTTCACTGAGGTGGATTGTTAACCCTTTGTTACCCTCAGTCCACTGAGGTGGATTGTTAACCCATTGTTACCCTCAGTCCACTGAGGTGGATTGTTAACCCTTTGTTACCCTCAGTCCACCGAGGTGGATTGTTAACCCATTGTTACCCCTCAGTTCACTGAGGTGGATTGTTAACCCTGTTGTTACCCTCAGTCCACTGAGGTGGATTGTTAACCCTTTGTTACCCTCAGTCCCACTGAGGTGGATTGTTAACCCTTTGTTACCCTCAGTTCACATGAGGTGGATTGTTAACTCCTTTGATTTACCTCTCAGTCCACTGAGGTGGATTGTTAACCCTTTGTTACCCTCAGTCCACTGATGTGGATTGTTAACCCTTTGTTACCCTCTGTCCCATTGTTAACGCTTTGTTACCCTCAGTCCACTGAGGTGGATTGTTAACCCTTTGTTACCCCTCAGTTCACTGAGGTGGATGTTAACCCTTTGTTACCCTCTGTCCCATTGTTAACCCTTTGTTACCCTCAGTCCACTGAGGTGGATTGTTAACCCTTTGTTACCCTCAGTCCACTGAGGTGGATTGTTAACCCTTTGTTACCCTCTGTCCCATTGTTAACCCTTTGTTACCCTCAGTCCACTGAGGTGGATTGTTAACCCTTTGGTTACCCTCAGTCCACTGAGGTGGATTGTTAACGCTTTGTTACCCTCAGTCCACTGAGGTGGATTGTTAACCCTTTGTTACCCCTCAGTCCACTGAGGTGGATTGTTAACCCTTTGTTACCCTCTGTCCCATTGTTAACCCTTTGTTACCCTCAGTCCACTGAGGTGGATTGTTAACCCTTTGTTACCCTCAGTCCACTGAGGTGGATTGTTAACCTTTGTTACCCTCTGTCCCGATTGTTAACCCTTTGTTACCCTCAGATCCACTGAGGTGGATTGTTAACCCTTTGTTACCCTCAGTCCACTGAGGTGGATTGTTAACCCTTTGTTACCCTCAGTTCACTGAGGTGGATTGTTAACCCTTTGTTACCCTCAGTCCACTGAGGTGGATTGTTAACCCATTGTTACCCTCTGTCCCGATTGTTAACCCTTTGTTACTCTCAGTCCACTGAGGTGGATTGTTAACACCTTTGTTACCCTCAGTCCACCGAGGTGGATTGTTAACCCTTTGTTACCCTCAGTCACTGAGGTGGATTGTTAACCCTTTGTTACCCTCTGTCCCATTGTTAACCCTTTGTTACCCTCAGTCCACTGAGGTGGATTGTTAACCCTTTGTTACCCCTCTGTCCCATTGTTAACCCTTTGTTACTCTCAGTCCACTGAGGTGGATTGTTAACCCATTGCCCAGCTGGCCTGTTGCATCATCCCATTGATGGTATGCCCTGTTGGATACCTCTATGGCCAACTTAGTAAATGGCTCCCCCCCTCATTTTATGGTAGGAAATGTATAGCGGAATGGATCCGCTAACTACATGGGGGGGGGGGTGGGGGGGGGGGGGGGCTGTTGATATTTAAAACTTTTATTTGCTAAAATCAAAACAATATAGAAGAAATTTCATAGATTGATAAAAAAAAAACGAAACTAAATGAGAAACGAAAATTTTTCTCGGAATTGGTAAAAACTAAACGAAATTTTTGAATTTGAATTTCGTTATGCCATCCCTCCCTGATAGATAGATTTATTTATACATTATGTATATATTTACATTATATACATCATTATAACAAATACACCCCAAACAATGTACCGATATAAAGGTATTGTCCAACATAACATATAGGATTACCCCTAAAGCTTTGCAGCTTATTTCCAAGAGGGTCCTTTATGTTACGACAACAAGAGTCAAGACAAACGAACCACCTCAACACAACTAAGCTGGAATCACGTGTTTCTAGTATGTTTACTCTACTTGTGTTTTCCTATGTGTTTTCAGAATGTAGCCGGAGGAAAAATAGCAGGAGGTATTAAATTGTGAAAGTTGAAAATTTATTATTTCCGAAATTGCGTTCAATATAAAATATTTAGGTTAATAATGAAATCGACAAAATACAAAGTCACAATCATAATTTAGTTAAGGGGAATAGTACAGTTATTTTATCCATACAAACTACTATTACGGGGGGGAGGGGGTACCCCCTAAGGAGATTTTTTTTAAACAGCTCTAACTTCGTGTTGTAGGTCAATATCACTGTTATGTGATGTTCAGCCAACGTGGGGAGGGCCAAAGATCAGCAACAATGGTAATTTTAAAACTTTTTGTGTCCCACCTGCGGCGAATAGCGGAATTAATTATTTCAATAAAAACACTACTAGTGCCTTAATATTTATTTATCAAATTTTTTTTAAACCAACATTTTTGGACTCAGCACCTTCGAATCTCCAATAATTATCTAGCTGATTTTTTACATTATTAATTTTTAAGTAAATTAATTAATTAAAATTAATAAAATTAATTTTTAAGTAAATTAATTCATTAATATTAATAAAAAAAATGTTCAAAAAAAATTCAATCTAGTTAAAACTTTAGCTAGAGGGGTTTTTCTGGTCGCAGAATTCATTTCGAGTGTCAGTTTTAACATTTGATGACTTCCAAATTGTCTGTTTGGCAGTCCAGTCTGTCGGTTATATTTTGACGGACAGACTGAAAGGAATACAGACAGAAACGACGAGCCCAAATTTGAATACCGATATCAGAAATTAAGTCACCGACCACGAAAACCCATATAGGAAACTTTTTTAGACATTTAGTTTGCTTTTTACTCACGGACAGATATACTGACGGACAAACCGACATTCAATCGGACAGACAGCCATATCTCGAGAAGAAAGACAGATATTGCTAAACGGTTCTCAAATTTTGAATCTTGTTAAAAAATTTGCTCTAGATGAAACAGAAAAAAAAAATTTGAAAAAAAAAATTGGATGCCTGTACTACTCCCCTTAAAATCATATTATTATTATTTGATACAAATATAATAAGGTGATATTTCGGTAAATATTTACTATTAAAAGTTAAAGATGGTTACAGGACAAGTTGTATCTAGTCAGTTTTTTTCAAAATTATAAAGAAACATTTTTATAGTCAAATTTTGTTTGTAAGCAAACTTTAAATTAATAAAATAGGAAATTTCGGGAAAAATGTCTAGGAAATTTTCCCCAGTAAATTTGCTAACCTCCCCGACTTACATCCCTATTCAGTTCCGCCTATAAAGACTTACACGTCGTCATCCGCCTTCCGGTAGATCAGGAGATACGGATCGGATTTACCGAAGAAATCTTTGTTGTCCAACTTCTTGGCTTCCAGTTGCAACGATAAGAGTTGCTTAAATCGGGG